>CAAKHF010015768.1:0-21201 GCA_901007745.1 Hippocampus kuda
GGTTGGGTTTGGTAACTCGAACAAGCTTAAGAACCACTTTTCTAAATTGTCCCTAGGTGTGAGTGTGAGCACAAATGGTTGTTTGTCTATGGTCGCCTATCGATTGGTTGACAACCAGTTCAGGGTGCACCACGCCTCCTGCCCAAACAGCTGGGATAGGCTCCAGCACGCCCGCAACCCTTGTGAGGATAAGCAGATTAGAAAATGGATGAATGGATGAAAAAAGAGAAGATTGATGTTGATTATTTTTTTATCTACAATGTTCAGTGTTTTGGTTTTGCAAATCAGTTCCTAAAAAAATCTTGTTTTATTTGTACATGAATTTGCTTTATAACTTCATTTGAGGTTCTTCTTTTCATGCCTGTGGAATCAAGAATTGCTCTCCGCAGAATGAGGATTGTTCCCCGCAGAATCAATACTTTTTCTTTGCAAATTCCTGGGGGGACTATTGATAATATTAAGTGTGAACCTTAGTGTTTAAGATAAAATTGTAACTAATGCAGTAATATGGTCTTTTTTGAACTTACAGCATAAATGTTTCCCAAAGTGTAGTGAATGGTAAACAGGTCCGAGGGCAGGTCCAAGGCAGTGTGGGCTAGAACAGCAGCATCTGCTGAGAAATGGGCGCGGTGCAGGATGTTGGCCATATTAACCAGGGCGACATCCTTGTGATGCCTAATTACACACAAAGAATGCGGGAATATGAACATATGTGGCCGCTCTCAAACAAACACACTCAATCGAAACATCCAGCAGGGACCTTGTGATGAGGCTGACGCTACCTAGGGGAAAAGTGCAGAGCCCGTGCCACACAATCCAATGTCCTTTGAGGCTCGTTCTTCATACGCCAGTAGAATGAAGCCATGTTGTACAGCACCCATGATGATGTGTTCTGGAACATACAAACAGGCATGATTTTTTTTTTTTTGGTTGGATTATTGCCCTGACTTCTAGACCTGCCCCCCCCCCCCACAGACACACACACACACTGACAGCAGTCCATTTGATAGCTGGACGAGGATGATTATTTTGAAACGTCACAAGGATAACCTGATTGTACCACATCAGACACTAACTGACCTTGACTAAATTGAAGTACGCTGTAAAGACTGTTGTTTCTTGGAAGGATTGCACTCGACGTGCTGAATCAGCAGCAGTTTATGAAAATTCACAATGACAGCAAGTATCATCCTTGCAAATTTAATTCTGCGTCAGACTTAAAAACTGCTCGTTCCGTTGCTGACAAATACAAATGAAAAAAACATGAGCTCTGTGTATGAATGTTAAGTGCCAAAATTTTTTCCCTTTACATCGTTGGGTCGAAACAAACAAAAAAAAAAGTTTACCCTCAGTAATGCTTGATGGATGCGATGGCCCACCACATCTATACTGTGGCCCAGTTTGTGTGACAAAGAACCATAAATTGGGTCCTCCTTTGAAAGTAATGGGGAGGTGAGGTTTGCCCTTTCTTGCACACCCTGCAATACACCAGAAAGAATACAGACATGTTATTTTATTACTTTACATGACAGAAAGTCTGCTCACATTTATAGAACATAGTTTGCAGATACCAAGAGATTTTTGCATAACAAGTGTGTGCTTTTTGGTAGTAAAATTACCTTGTACGTTGATATTTAGGATGCACGATCATGGCCAAAATGATAATCATGATCATTAAAATTATTCATAGTGTTAGGAAAACAGCTGTATTTTTGAGTATGCAGAAAATGGAGAGTTTTCATGCATTTTTGGATCTCCAAAAATGCATATCATCATCATCATCATTACCAGCAGAAGACAAAGACAAAGGAAAGAACTACAAAAATCAATTGGGACTTTGAAGCACTCACTGCCAGGACCCTAATTATAATAATATGTATTATAGTTGTATATTTATATTTATGAATTAAGGGTTCGGCAAAAGGTGGGTTTTTATTCTTTGTTACTTTCGCTTTTAAAAACTCCCCAAACAAGCTTGGTCTTGATTAATAAAAACATTCAGAAGACAAACCAATTGGACTGCAGCAGTCATGACATACAATGTGCAAATATAGATTTGTTTCACAGTACATTCATTTAAAAATGAAGCGATCCAGTTAAGTGCAACTGATGACAAGCTGACCAGAATACTCACCCTGAGATGCTGGAATGCATGGATACTATAAGGCAGTTCCAACACTCTTGCACAGTCTGGCTTTTCTAGATCTGGAGGCAGCGCCGAGAGTAAATCCACATAGTCTTCGGGGCTACACACAAAAGGGCAGTGGTACAAGTCATTAAATTCATGATACAATTGTTCAGGAAATCAACAGTAAAGTTAACTTGTTTTCACAATTTTACAAGAAAGTAAGGAGGAAGAGAACAAATCATTTTCAAATAACCCTTGCTATACATCTACAGTGTGATCCAGAGAAACACAGTACTTACAGTATACACAGTACATTATCTTAGTCACTGTGCCTTTTTGTAGGACTTAGATGGTGCCCTGAATCCTTTGTGTTTCAGACAACAGTCAGAAAAGTGAACGTAACACTGCCTTTTATGACATTCCACGACATTCTTTCTTGAAAGGAACTGCTTTTCTTTCATAAGAATGGCTTACCGAATGTCTTTAGTCTCTAAGGAGATATAAGTGCCATCATACAGGTCAAGGTCACCAAGAGGAACTTTGGCCATAATGCAGTCTGCATCCTCTTTGTAGTGTCGCTGCTCCAGTCCTGTGTCTCTGTCCTCATTTTCCTCAATGTGAATTTTCTGTGCCACTAGCAGCTTCTGCTCAAAATTGAAAAGATAGAAACAGACACAAGTCAGTTAAGTGTTTGAGGATAATAGCTTTTATTTTAAAGAAACACAGTAATCCCCTGAGAATAAATCGCAAGTCCTACTGTGAAGTAAAAAGCCCCAGGAGAACTTGACACCCCCACAATTTTTTTTTTTTAGAACTGCTGATACCTCTATCTTAGACTATCCTCAGACCACAAACTGTGACCCTCAAACAATTACAATTATTTCAAAATCATCTTATATCACCCTGAAACATAATCATTCTCAAAGAGTGTAAGCATTTCAACATTTGCCAAAGTCTCCTAACATCCACTACCAACCCAGGCTAAACTTAGCTCCTCCCCAGTACAGTATACAAAGTTTGTCTCTCAAATGAACCAATTCCTGTTCAGACAGGAATTTGGCACCATCTTATGGGATTTTAGAACATTGCATATAGAGCAAACAAATACACAAAATAGGTTTTTATCACTTAAAGGAGGATGTGTTTAAAAAAAACGCATAATGTTGAATTTTAGGTAGAGAAATACTCCAGATAATTTTCAGTGACAGAGTTATTTGAACACTGTCAAAACTCACTCACCTCCAGTTTCTTGAGGTAGTCAACACGAGACTCTTGTCTCATGAAGATCACAACGTCATGCGGATGCTTGAGATTCAAAGGCGAATCAACCTACAACAAGTTGAGTAACATGAAAGTAATCAAACATCAAACTTGAAACAAAATTATACACTCACGATACAGTGTACATTGTTCAGTTGTATCACGCGAGTTTGTTTAATTTCTCTCCCAAGCCTGGCACGTAAACAAAACGCCAGGCTTGACCTCGCTTACCTACTATCTCCCGTGAAGGCTGCGCTTTACTATAAATCGTTAAAGCTGCAGGACGCACTTTCTCGGAAATTTTGACTTAAGAAAGGTGGGCAATCATATTCTGACATCGTTCAAATAAACCAACGAAACTACATTATCCGAACAAAATACATAAATAAATGTTACTGATAAAGCTAACATAGATAGCATTCGAAGCTAGCCACCTAATAGAAGCGAGAAAGGCTCAATGAGCTGTCATACTTGCTGTTGGATTTTTCCGTCCTCCGTGACAACCCAGTGGGTTGTAGCTCCTCCGGATTCCACTATGAGTATGCAAAGTAGAATGAAAAGCTTCCCCTGGAAAAACGTTTTGGGCGAACAGCTGACTCGACAGGGGAAGGAGTCAGGACTGATTTTCTCGATGTCCGCCATTTTTCTGTCTCCCGACCGCTGTGGCAACAGCAAAACGGCCTCCGACCACACGGCGGCACTCAACTCGCTTTGCATCCCGAGAGACAAAAACATTAACGCACCGTTTCAATCCAACTAGATATCACTTTGGCCTCTTATTTTGCGCCGATTATTGAGAAAAGAAAAGTATTCAATCTGTGGCTTCTTAGAGATCTGTCTTTAAGCGATAGAACTCAGAAAACTAAAGCAGAAGAAATTTCCAGAATGTCACCTGTTATGCCCTTTATTGCGCGTTAATCAGAATCAGAATCGCCTTTATTGTCATTGTATAGCATACAACGAAATTTGGGTGCCACTCCTTAGTGCATTTCGAAAAAAATAAAATAAATACAAAGCTCAAGATATAGATCAGATGCTCTTCATTTTTTTAAACTGGAAAGATAAAATGCATTGCATTAAAAATATCTGTTATGCATACATTTGAGAAACGGGGGATATATATATTTTTAACTGTGACTCTTTGAATAACACTTTCAAGATTAACTGGATTGGACATATTTTTAATAATTACCACTCAGTTTGGAACTGTAGTCTGAATTGTATATTTTTCCAAAATTACCTGATTGAAGTTTCTTTTGGTATGTAATTACAACATTTAAAAAAAATCCCTGTTCGTTTGTCAACCTTCCATAAGCAAGTATTGGCTTTAAAAGAACAAATCCATATTATTTGGGTGATTCAATGGTTCAACGGTTAAGGAGTTTTATTTATTTATCAGGAATCCCTTCAATGTTTTCAGATACCCGTGACACCTAATGTGTTTGCTGTAATTTTTTATGCTCTTCCTTCTTGTGTATCCGTGCTGTGTAGGGGGTGCATTGTCTATGGTTCTGTATTTGATGCTCCTGTTACTGATGTAACTGAAAATATACTTCACTTCTTTTTGTCATGTCTTTTAGGAACTTATTTGCATAACCAAAACACTGTGAAGAATCGTGGTTATAAAATAATCAACATCCTTTTCTTTGTTCTTCTTTTTCATCTATCCATTTTCTAATGTGCTTAATTAACCTCACACTCTGTTCATTGGTTTGGTACTTGGCTATAACTTAATCATATTATATGAGGTTTATGATAATCAACACAATACAATATGAAGATATCAGATTTAAAGCGATTTATTAGTTTGTGTGTCATGACAAATATCCATCCAATCATTTTTTAAACCGCTTATCCACAAGGGTCGCTGGCGTGCTGGAGCCTAACTGGTTGCCAGCCAATTGCAGGTCCTGTAATGACAAATACTGAAATTTATATAGGAATAGACATTTTGAATTTTTAGGTTCAAAATTAGCTCCGTTGATTTTGTTGTATGTTGGTGAACAAGAGGCTTTCACTTTGAGCACTGTGTAGGTCGTTGCTACATGAAATTCAGAGTCTCACCTTCATCGGTTAGAACGAACGGGACAAATTTAATTTGACACATCCAATATGGCAGCCTCACTGACGTATCGTGGCAACAGGCAGACCATGGACTTAAACCGTAGGGTTGACACACTCAGGGTAGTATCTATTCTATACTTTATCTATGTTCTAACGTTGATGACGTGCTTAAAACAGGAAATGCCGTACAAACGATAAGTTACCGACTTGCTCAAGGTATTATTTTAATTTAACATGGTATTTGATTCACTATTGTCTGTCTTGGCGTACTTGCAAGAGTTGGGCGCCACTTATATGTGCTATGGTGGTTATTAATATACGTATATCTTTTAAAAAAAACTATTTGGTGACCACAGCCTGGACTGTAAAAATAACAGTTCCTCATGTGGAAGCTCGATCGCTAGTCCCCATCAAACGCAATGATCTCTGTACGTTTTCATTAATTTTAAGTTTAAACGTTTGGATTAGACATAAACTAATGGAAACGCATACATCTCTTAACAGCCTACCAATCAAAGGTAAAGTAGAAAAAAATAAAAGGTGTGATAAACAATCGTACGGTTACCACTAAAATAGCCGAGCCAGTCGAATATCCGTCAACGAGTGTTTGCTTATTCATCAGTAAGTCTCTAATTGTTGACTTGCCAAACTTTCCCTAGGTACAGTAATGGAGTGTTTCTGAATGCTGTAGCTGTAGCTGATGTATATATATATATATATATATATAGTATAGAATAGTCAGATATCTAAATATTGCGCAATACCACATTTGAGAGTGAGGACGATAAAATCAGTGTATGAGATCGCCCACCAATTTCCACTTATGTGTCATCTTCCTCAGATGTCTTGCTCTGATACTCACAAGGGGAGTTTGGAGGAGGTCAGTTATGAGGGAGCTGCTGGTGGCGACCTGCCCAGTTGTGCCTTGGCGATGCTGGAAAGGGAACGAGAATCCATACAAAGTTCCACAGAGAGTCCTGGTGCCTCTACTATTCTCTCATCTACTGCCCTTGAGCAAGGGTACGATGTGGAGTTCGACCCACCACTCGAGAGCAAATATGAGTGTCCCATCTGCCTGATGGCTCTCAGGAATGCCATTCAAACACCTTGTGGGCACCGTTTCTGCAAGAGCTGCATTGAGAAGTCAATTCGGTATGCTTTTGTGTTGCTTTCATGTTCAACGCTAATTTAGGCTCATCATGAATTCAGTCACAGCAGTCTGCCCAAAGTGCAGTTTCCACTGGCCAACAGCAAATTTTAATCAGAGATGGCTTTAAGAGACCTGAAAAATGTATTTGACGCTTATTTGAAACATGTCTACTTTTTTCCCCAAGCACATCAAGTTTTTGAGACGTTTTCAATTTTTGTTTTTAAGTTCGACCCATACAAGCCAGCACATTACAAATATAACGTTTCAGAAAAAAAAATCCACCTGTTGTTGAACCTCATCCTCAATTCTTAAATAATAGTAGATATAATTCTATCTTACCTATTATGCAATTGTTGTTATTATTATGAAAACCTGATGTGCTAGTACAGGGGTGTCAAACTGGGCCATTATAACTGAAACCACATGAATGTTTTTTTTTTTAATCGCCTCATATTCTTACATAAACAGTACACAACAAATTGATGGGTAACTAGTTTTGAAATCAGAAGTCAGGAATAATAGTTGATTTGACTATTGTTGAAATCACTGTAATAACGTAACAAGAAAATGCTTGCAATGTCTCAACCTCATTATTTATTACATATGACAATTTGAAATGTAGGTACAGATTTTAGTGAGCAAACGTCATGGAAGTTGACATGCTTGATTTGCTTTCGTGGACCATATAAAATGATGCGGCGGGTCAGAACCCAACTCCAGGTCTGGAGTTTGACACCTGTGTGTTAGAGAAAAACACAAGGGCTGATCCGGAATCAGTGCAAAAAAAAAAAAGAAACTTTTATTTGCATCTCTGATTTCTGATCTGAAAAATGAGTAAAAATGTGTTGAAATTTGTGTTGTTTGTCATCAGTAGCATGTTTATAATTGCATCGCAAAAAAATGAAGTTCCATATGTTAATGTACACTCAATCTTGATGAAAATGTTTCTGCATGAAATAAAGGGATGCAGGACAGAGATGCCCCGTGGACAATGAAATGCTGTTAGAAGACCAACTGTTTCCTGATAATTTTGCCAAAAGGGAGATTCTTTCCCTCACTGTCCGCTGTCCAAATGCTGGCTGTATGGACAAAATGGAGCTCCGACATTTAGAGGTGAGAAAATCTGCCATAACACTACATTAGGAAGCCTATACATAAAATCGAAATCTGCCTGATATAAGTATTCCTTTCTCTGCGAACGGATGTTTCAGAAGACTTATGGAGACCCCAAGATTAATTAAAATGTCACTGTTGATTTGTTTCCAATTAGTGTTTTCCATGATTGCCTTGTGGGACTTTTCACAGCAGCTCACCAAAAAAAAAAAAAAAAAAAAAAAGCATGGAACTATTTTACAACAGTTTAAGATTGAATTGTATTGTGAGTTAGCAAGTGCGTTTGATTCAGGTTGTGGTCATTCCCATCAAACTATTTAGTCATGCCCTCTGGATCAGTCAGTGTTGTTCTCTTGTTTGACATCAGGATAGCATAAAATAATTCTCTTGAGACTCAAGCGTATTGATCTTTGTCTGAACAACAAATCAGTCAGTCACATTGTTCTGTCAGCAGAAGAGCCTCATGATCCACCTTACTGCATAAGCTATTCGATAAACAGTTCAGGAAATGGACGGATAGAGTTACAAATGATATGAAACTGTTTTTGGCTATTCCCAACAAGGCTTGGTTCCTACCCCCTGAGAAAGGCCGGGAGATTAGTTTCAGCATCTGTACCCATTCCTGTTTTTTTCTGTTTTCCGTCCAGAATCATTTGGCACAATGTCCATTCGCGACTGTGCCCTGCCCACAATGCCAACAGTCCGTGAGAAAAGTTTACCTGGAGGAACACAAAACCATAGAGTGCCAAAGGAGACCCATGTCCTGTCCAGACTGTGTTGCGAGCTTTGTATACGAGGAGAAGGAGGTAGTTTTTTTTTCCTCCGAACTAGTTTTTTTGAATAACGTTGCCACAGCAAGATTTTTTGAACGTGCATCGCATACCCAAGTCGTCAGTCCCTTTCAATGTGTTCTTTCTCTTTCAGCTTCATGAGCTGCAGTGTCCCTTTGCGAGTGTTGAGTGCCAGTACTGTGCGCTGGATCTCATTAGAGACCAGGTATGCTAATACCACATGAGTAGTGGATGTTTGATCACTGGTTGTCGTGCATTTTACTTCACTAATATGGCATTTGGTGGATTCAGTTAATTAAATCATGAAAACTGCTACCTTTCAATGAAAGGCCAGGTGACACATTGTCATTCAACTTAAATCATTCACCCCAGTGACATAAGGTGCGGTCCAGGGCTCTGTCCTGAGGCCCCTTCTACTCATCACCTATCACATTCCAATATCCATTTGCTCCATATCTCCAGCAAACCCAACTCTTCTCTCCCCACCTCCCACCTTACAGACTGTCTCTGAACCTCTGCTATTGGCTTGGTTCAAACTTTTCTCAACCTCAACAGCTACAAAATGAAATTCTTCCTAGTTGGATCCAAATCTGCAATTGGCAAAATTAACAGCTCTACCATTACCTTAGACAACTTCGGTTTTTCCCCTTGGTCAGTTTCAGTGTCTGGATATCACCGTTGACAGCACACTATCATTTCAAGCCCACACAAATAAAATTACGTAGTCCGCAGAAGCATACTTTCATCTTTTATCTCTGCAGTATTAATCACCTTGGCATGTCCCTCACTTCTTTTTACCCTGTCATCGTTGCTGATAGCTTGGTCATTTCAGTATCGATTGCTACAATTCCCTTCTTTTTGGTCTCCCTCACAAATCACCCATCAACTTGGAAGTGGTCCAGATTTTAACTGCTTGGGACATAACAAGAAGCCCTCCCTCCCTTTTATCACACAACCCAATTTTTACATCAGCTACGCTGGTACCGGTAACATTTAGAATACATTTCCAAGTCCTCCTGCTCACCCCGCCGTACCTCTCAGACATAATACAGATTGCCACCTCGTTACGCACCCTTCGATCCTCATCCTCTTTCCACTTCATGGGCCCGCTTGTCTGCCTCATCACTGTGACGAGCAGAGAATTGAGTCGCTCTGCTGCCGTCCTCTGGAACGCTGCACAACATGGACTCCATTTCTCGATTGAAAGGCATACTCAAAGCACAGCTGTTCGGAATGCCATACTCTCCCAGTCTTGTTTTTGCAACGGATGTTGTGTGTTTTTAATGTTGCACATTGATTAGTGTATTTGCGATTGTATGGTGTCCCTGTGTGCTCTAAAGGTGCCTTTGAATAAAATGTATTATTGCTATTCTTGTTAACACAATGGGAGCAAATAGAGACGAACCCCTCATGTGTTCATGTGATTTAGCAACAACTAGGTTGCTGAAATACAGTTTAAAAATGTAAGTCGGTAATGTTTTTGTTACAGATGGACTCTCATTGTGATACAGATTGCCCTAAAGCTCCTATTGCCTGTACCTTTAGCACTTTTGGATGTAAGGAAAGGGTAGGTGATGCAACGTCAAACATCTCACAATTTGGAAAATCTCTTGGTGTTCCTTATTGCACAACTTTTTGTCAAACTGTGGTTCTTTATAGATGCAGCGACACAACCTGGCTCAGCATATGCAGGAGTTCACGCAAATGCACATGCGTTACATGGCAGAGTTTGTGCGATGCCTTAGCCTTAATGGCACCACACCAAAGTCACTTTGTGTTCCTGTTTCATCTGATGATCAAGGAGCAGCAGCAACATCAGCAGCATCTTGTAGGGGAAATGCAAGCGGTGGCAACAGCTGTGGCCCATGCCACCCCAGCGAAGAAATGCAAAGGATCCGGGATATGGACGGACGATTAGTAAAACAGGATCACCAGCTACGTGAACTTATCATCTTAGAAGATACTCGGGTATTTTCACATTTTATACATGAGAGACTTGCAAGGTTGAGTTTTCATGCAATAATGCTGCCATAAGCAATAGAATAAGTACCTGTCATGAAGCATGCTTGAGGTAATGGAGAGCATGTAGAAAGCATGTCTACCACCCAGTTGAGAGAGATTCTGGGTTAGCATGTTAGTCAAGTCAAGTCAACTGTATTTATAGAGCACTTTCAAACAGCCATCGCTGCAAACAAAGTGCTGTACATGGATCAATTGAACATATGTATGATAAACAGTAAAACAAATCGGTAATAAAGACGGTAGAAAGCACCAAACAGTAAAACCGAGAACAAATCTAAGTCATAAGTCATGCTGAGTCGAATGCCAAAGAATACAAGTGAGTTTTGAGGAGGGTTTTGAAGATGGGCAGCGAGGAGGCTTGCCGAATGTTCAGTGGGAGGTCATTCCAGAGAGAGGGACCAGCAACAGAAAAGGCTCGATCGCCTCTGAGCCTTTATGTTCTTAGCCTTTTATGTTAGGTTAAGTGGTTGCAGTAACTGAATACTCTGATTGTTCATGTGATGCCATTGACTTGTAACCAGTCCAAGGAGTACCAAGCTCCTCGAGCACAAATTCACCCTCCACCATGAACAAACCTTAGAATATAAACGAAAGCAGGAATCATGTCAATGGTTGCCATTCCACGATTGCTGTTTCCTTTCCACAGGGAGGTCAGCTTGCACAGCTCCAGAGAAGAGTAGCTGTGCTCGAGGAGACAGTGAAGGAGCTCGAGGCACAGCAATGTCACGGCATCTTCATCTGGCGTCTCAGAGGTTTCTCAGCACACCTCCATAACCAAGAAGCAGGCCTGCCGGTGGTTGAGCACAGCCCGGGCTTTTACACCGGTCGACCGGGCTACAAACTGTGCCTCCGCCTACACCTGCAGACCCCCAATGCCCCACGCTGTTCCAACTACATATCCCTCTTTGTCCACACCATGCAAGGAGCGTTCGATGGACAGCTAAGCTGGCCTTTCCAGGGCACGATCCGTTTGGCCATTCTCGACCAAGGCCCTGACGCTCAACATCATATGGAGGTGATGGAGACGAAGCCGGACCTTCAAGCCTTCAAGAAACCCACAATTCAGCGGAACCCCAAAGGGTTTGGCTATGTGACTTTCCTGCACTTGCATCAGCTGAATCAGCGAGCTTTTGTCAAGGATGACACCCTCCTCATCCGCTGTGAGGTAACGCCACGTTTTGACGTGTTTCAGCGCGAAGGACCCACAGTGCAGCCGAGAGGTCCTGAGGCTTCACGCGACTAACTCATATTGCATGTGGGTCATGCTTAGTTTTCTCAGACTGTGTTGAATGTGCAAATGTGCTGGTATTTATTTCAATTTTTCAAATATCCGAACAATTCTTAGTACTTGTATGAAATGTTATTTTAATCAGGTTGGAAATAGTCTGCATGTATGCACATCTTTTAACAAGCACATGTTCATTTCGCATTAATAGGTTTGCCTATTGATGTTCTGCCAATAAACTGACTGTTACTACCACATAGCACTGTGGGGTTTTTTTTTAACTTTTTTTTTCCAATTACCAGCATATGCGGGAAAAACAATTTGTGTATAATCCATTGTAATGCTCCCTCCTTTCTCCCTCGTGTCTTTAATATCGGCTCACACTGGCGCTGGATGAAAACAATTGAGTGGATAATTAGAATAACAATTATGGTTTTTGACTGAAAATTTTTAATATATATATCTATATATCTATATAGATATATCGATATAGATGTACAGTACTGTATATGGGGTGTAACTTTTTTTGTAATGTTTTTCCAAGTTCATCCCAATATTGTGATTTATTCCAAGGATTAACAACTCCAAAATGTGACTTTGCATTTATTTATTCCTTGGAGGTTATTAAAAGGAAATGACTAAATCAATGATGATTGGTATGGATGGGCATTTTTTTTAATTCAGTGTCCTATGTGTTTGACAAAATGTCAGTCATCATTTGAATATGAAAAGTTGCTGATGTTCTTTGCCCAAAGCCTGAAATAAAGATTCCCGTCATCTACTGGCCCGGTTCCAATTCCCCGCAAATAGTGAGAGTCGACTGAACTCATTTTCACAACATACATTTTTTCTTTTAATTGAAAATTCATTTTTGTGTGCACATTTCATTTGCAATTTGTGGCCAACATTCAGCTGGTTACCCGATGAGCCAACGAATGAGGACAAATATACAAAATAGAATGCCTATGTTCGTGAATACCATAGTATGGAGAAGCTTTTGAACCAAAATTCTGTCGTGACTGATAAATTATTTTAGTTTTTAATCCTTGACATTGCCAGGCTTCACAGAGAATGCTTTCAGAGGGAAGTGGTGACTAAGCTAGATCTTGCAGTGTGAGTGTCATTAGCTGGTTGCAACAGAGGGACTGAAAGACTCACAGAAAGGCATAGAAGTCCTTGAAAATGCATTGGTCATTGTGAATGTGACAATATTACAACACAAGTATCTTCAAATAAAGTCAGCATCAATTTGTTCCTGACATCTTCAAGAATACAAAAAAAAATATGGTCATAATTGGCCATCTTAAGATCACAACTAACTACTATTGCTTCATTTTCTTTGTCAATGTAAGGCTAACCTTCAGCTTAATTGGTTTCTTTCTTCAGTCGACTTTGCTGGGCATCATTGCTGGCCTTGCAGTCTGCCAAAGACAATGCCATTTTGGAGTCCATTAATTCACATAAAATGCTTCATTAAATGTGTGTAGTGGTAGTATCAGTTTTACAGAGCATAATTTGGATTGTCACTTGACTCACTTGGTGCAACTGGAGCCTCTTTTCCACATTTGAGTGTGCTCAGAGCAAAGCATTCTGCCATCCAAGACAACACGTCACCACAGTATCTCACCTAGATACAAATCACACATCCATTACTACCAAGATAGAGCCCTCTAGTATGAGATAAGAATGTCAAGTGAAGGATAGGACACTGAGGACCGAATTCACTAAGACTGAACTTTGGCTGCTGATGGCACCTTCATTTGCACTTTTTTTCCACCTGCAGTTTGCTACAACTTAAAGTCCTATTCACGAAGGATGTTGTGCTCATGATATACCTGTGCAAACTGGCCAACAAAATTTGTCAGAGTGCAAATCATACCGAGACGCAATCTGGTTGGCAGCACAGTTAGTGAAGCATTTAAACATCTGCGCGTGCTCAGTGGATTAGATGGTTCCTGTTTGCTCCATATTTACTAGTTAGTGCCACGCAATCCTTTAGTGAATTTGGCCCTGAGTTGTTTGGGCATACTGTACTTGAGCCTCCATGGAAGTCAGACGTTTCTCTTGGTCCTTTACCCCACCGATAATCCTGAGCAAACTTTGAACCCTGGGCAGAAAGTAAACAAACAAACAAAACAAATTAGTTGTGAAATTCAGGATTTTACATGAACACACACACACACACTGTACGTATGAGTTATTATTTGGTACATTTGCCTACTTAAATAAAAAACCTCATTTTAAAGCTTGTCTTCCAGTACAGTTAGGTGAGTTAAATTTGACAGTTGTAAAGATAACTAAATAAATAATCTAACCAATCTTATGATCTGTACCATCAATAGTGCTCTAACGGTGGGTTAAAAATCAAATTGATGGTTTATGCAAGAATGTACAGTGCTGAACAAATTTATTAGACCATTCCGGCCCCTCAGTATCATGAAGCGTCTTAAGGTGGGGTCTATTATTTGGGAGCCGACAATGTTTTTCCATTTTGAGCATGAATGAGGAATTTCAGACTGATTTCTGCACCGAGTTTAGACAGATCACTCATCTGAGAAATCGGAAATTAATTTCAATCACCAAAGCACGTTTCTAGTCAGGAATGCCAGCCAATGACTATTTGAGCTATAACAAGAGACAACATGCTGCGATTGACTGGCAACCAATTCAGGGTGTCCCCCGCCTACTGCCCGAAGACAGCTGGGATAGGCTCCAGCACCCCCCGTGACCCTAGTGAGGTTAAAGCGGTTCGGAAGATGAATGAATGAATGTAAGAGACAACATGCTTTACATTTTTGGGGGGTAAAATTAATGGATAACAATAATCCATCCATCCATTTTCTGATCTGCTTTATCCTCACAAGGGTCACGGGGTGTGCTGGAGCCTATCCTTGCTGTCTTCGGGCAGTAGGCGGGGACACCCTGAACCGGTTGCCAGTCAATCGCACAACCAGACCAACAACCATCCACACTTACACTCACACCTAAGGACAATTTTGAGTGCTCAATCAGCCTGCTATGCATGTTTTTGGAATGTGGCAGGAAACCGGAGTACTAAGAGAAAACCCACACAGGCACGGGGAGAGCAATGCAAACTCCACACAGGAAGGCCGGAGCCGGGATCGAACACTGCACCTCGGCACTGTGAGGCCGACGTGCTAACGGCTCGATCACCGGGCCGCCTATAACAATAATTGTAGCATTCAAATATCTCTGCCCAAGCTTTGATACATGGCTGTCTTAATAACTATGACAGAAACAAACAAACAAAAAAAAGCATGGTTTTGGGAAGTACAAAGTCTGTTACTTCAGTCACATGTGCATAAACCTTGCCAATGATCTAATAAATTTATCAAGAACTGTAGAATATGTACCGTAATGTGTATTACACCATCGCGGTAGGGTGGCGCGAGACAAAATACCATCCATTAGAAGCTGAGAAGCAACATTGGTCCAACGACAGGAAGAAAACGGGAGCAACGTTAAATGAGGCACTGAAAGTCAATTGTGTTTTGATCGGTTGCCCTGTGTCCTCTGGTATAATCACTCACACTCTTGAATGTGAATGTAGCTATCGCCATTCCCTCAATTCACACTTGTAGTAAAAATTAGGTCAGGGTGTATCACTCAAATCTCATAGAGTAGAAACGTAGCTATAGATGACCATGTGATAGTTTGTCAGCAAGAGGGGGTGGGGGGGGAGACACCTACTTTGAGGCTGTACTCTTGAGTCGCTCCTCACTGCTCTCCCAATGTTGCCGCTCAAGTTTGGCCAGGTAGTTCTCTTTCTGTACAGTCTCCCAGATAATCAGCCTCTGGTCAAGACCTGTTGGGAGCTCTCGCTCTATTATAGAAAGCACATGCAGATTTGTCGTCTCAGTGTTATTTTAAATCTCAGCAACTTTGTTGCGTTAAATCTTCCCACCAAGATGCTCCTGCTTGGACTCAGGCTGCTTGACCAGGCTGAGGAGTAGTTGAGAGAGGTGGCTGATGATAATGAAAGGCGGAGCCAGTGCCGGGCGGCTGTGATACTCCACAATCAAGTTGTACCGTTGGAACTTCCAGAAAATATCGGTGTTGCCCTGTACAACCTGGAATGTGTAGCTGTAGCTCGCAAAACAGAAAAGGCGTAACAAAAAAGGACAAGCGACAACGAACTTAAGTTGTTTTGCTTTCTAGAGTTGTTCTTGAAGCCACCACCTTACAAACAGCCATCAACAGATTTCCATCATGTTTGTGAGTTCCTGACCTAAACATTGCAATGAGCAGGTTGAGCAGAAGAACATTGGTCACAAGAAGGTAGATGACCAGAAGGAGGATCACGAGCCAGTTGGCATAGACATTAGGACATGGTGGCCGCAGACCCTTGATAATCTCCTCCGAGTCATCGGTGCAGTTCATTTCAGGCATCCGGGCAGCTGCATCATCAAAGAATCAAAAAGGACTGTCTCGATGGAAAACACACAAAATGTTTTAAAATCCATAACATTATCCATTAATTCTACAGTCCTTTACCATCAATTTCCTCTAAGGGAATCTGGCCGAAAATGTGCAGGTAGGGGCGGTACAAGGCTCTGCGAAACACCCAATCGATCCGGGGGTCATTAGGATGGAGAAGAGCCTGGGTAGCCACCCCGTATGCAATCAGCCACACACTCAGGAAGAAGAGGAAGAAAAAGACATCCTTCATCTGTAAAGAAAATCATGGCGCTGTTTGGGATATGACAATCCTTCACGTCTTCTATTTTTAATCTAATATGGGTTGATCATTCACAACACGAGTTGATTGCAATTTAAGGAGATCCAATGCCATAAAAAAATTATTACCGGTAATAAAAAAAAAAAATCCTTCGTTTTGTGGTTTCAATGGTGAAGAACTGCACCAGCACAAAAATCTCAAGATGCACCTGTTTTGTTTTTAATCTTATGTTGTTCTGTTTTTATTTTCACAAATATTGGGACTAAATGCACTACCATGAGACCTCATATTTCATGGGATAACTGGGAAATGTGTGTTCGTATGCTCATAAAATTCCTCGAATTCTTGAAAATCGACGCGCCGAATCGTCGAGCATTTGATTCAACCTCTCGTGTGAGACTGCTAATTTCCTCAACATCAAAGGCAGCATTTATGCACAACAAAATGCCGTCCCAAAACTATTCTCAAAAAGCATGAAGCAACATGAATGAGAAAGACAGAAATATCCCTCAAAATCATGCCACGCAGATCGTACAGGTTCACCTTGTCATGAGTGCAGAGATAAAAGACATATTAAATGTCACAAGGTTAAATGTTTGCGTCTGAGTGTTTTTGGTCACCATTCTCTCCACAATGATGATCTTTGGCCCCAGCTGCTTATGAATGGCAAAGATGTGGATCAACCGCAGTGTGAAAACCATGAAGTCGATTGCTAGAACAGTTCTTCCTGCCTCGTAAGTGCCATCAACCATCCTGCCATTCAAAAAAAAAACAAACCCAAAAAACAGTACTGTTCTTTACCTTTTGTTTTCTGCGTTTCTGTATATGTTCTGTGTTATTTACCTGCATGAAACTCCAACCACAAATAGTGAAATAGCAACCATGTCACACTTGTTCCAGTTGTCCTCCACGTAGAGCTTAAATTTCTTTAAGATATTCATCTCTTCATCTGAAAAGAAGCTCTGCAACATAACCGACATTTGTTTTTAATTACACTAAAATTCCAACAGGAAAACAGAGCAAAGACATTAGTATGTTATGGGGCTAACAGTGTTGATTTTTTTTCGAAAACAGCCCACCTGCACCTCATGAAAATCACTTTCAAGTAATGTCTTGAAAATGTGATTTCATTTTGTCAAAGTCGAGTCATTGAGGATACTTGATCAAAGATAGAATTACTGTAAAAGTGATTCCTGTTGTTATCAGCCAAACAATTACATTGAAATAACTGAGAGTCAGTCACCTGTCGAAGTTCTTCGAGCACCAAAGTGAAAACCCAGAAGTAAAGCATTATCTCGGGGGCTCCGGGACCAAGGGGCGGTGGTGGAAGAAAGTCCAGCAGGAGTACATAGGTGAACAGGAACAAGAAGGCAAAATACATGATGACATTCCCAAGGAACACGGTGACGGGAGCACTCCAGAATCGGCGCCAACGACGAAGTAAGAAATGCCACCACACTGATGCACAGCTCTGCTCTGCTGCGGCAGCAGCTGAAGAGTTCCTTAAAAAGTGCAGAGGACCGTTAGGATTTTAATAAGCATAGGCCAAGTGAAACCGTGTGGCTTGCACATCTGCCTGTGATGGTTTTGCATCTATGAGGTTAATTGAAGACTAACTAAATTGCCCATACTGTCGGTGTGAATGCGCGTGTGAATGGTTGTTTGTCTATCTGTGACCTGTGATAAACTGACTACATTTCAACCCATCTCTAGCCCCAGATCAGCAAGGTTAGGCCCCATCTGGCGTGAGTGATTCTCTGTCATAAAAAAAGGCATTAAGATGTATATTGCTATCAAGGAATATTTGACATACTTTTTATTGCAGTAAATATTGTTTGTATTTTCCCTTCATGTGCTATACGTTGCCACAAAGTTAGGCACCTCTAGCCTTTTCAATGTGATCGAATCCAAGTGCTATATCAAAATGTTGCCAAAACAAAGACAATACTACTCAAGTTTTTATCTACACTGTTAGACTTGTGCTGAATTGTGGATGATATAATAATGAGCACAATAACATCTTAGTTTATCATATGAGAAACACTACGAACCCTGCATATTATATATACATTACAAACTTACAGTGGGCCATCTTCATCCGTTAACAGTAAAACCTTCTCTGTGTCCAAAGTGTCCAACTCAAAGGGTTCCTCGCTGGTCCGATTATCCAGCTCCTCATCACTACACATTAACAGCGATACGACACATAAAACATACATTTTAGGGGAACAAAATTGTATTCACTCCAAATAATCTCACCAGAACTTGATAAGGTTTGTCCAAATGAGAGGTGGACAGAAGAAAGACACAACGAGCTTGGAGATGGCTGTGTCTGTAGTCATTGCTCCCCACCAAATCTTTGTCAGGAGAGCCTGAAAATAAATAAATAGGTAAATAGACAAGTAAATCAGTGGCTAAATAAATGAATACATACATTGTTTTCGTTATTTTCAATTTAAATTGCTAAATTAGGTACATTTGAATCAGACCACAAGGGGGCAGTATAAGCTATAAGAAATATCTGCCTTCCAGTCAGATTGCGGTTTCCGTGCATGGATTTAACCTACCGGTTGTCTTTAAAAATAATAATAATAATAATCAACGTTTAACACAAGGTCTGTGGACCACTTTCTTTGCTGTGCGAATGCAACATAAAAACTTGAATCATCACCAAGTCCGTTCACATGGGCACCATGTAGGGGGCAAAACATCAAATAATTAGTAGATTCATGTTGTCTCGAGTCAGTCGAATTATTTCTCTGTGAAGAGCGTTGTGAATTTTCCCTTCATCCATTTTGTACACTTGTCCTCATTAGGATAGGGGGTGAGCTGGAGTCTATCTCTGTTGTTTTTGGATGAGAGACAGGATACACCCTGGTCGCCAGGCAATTGCACAACACAAATAGACAACCAACCATTCACTCGTATGGACAATTGATCTTTAAAATGAACATAACAGGGATGTTTTTGATATGTGGGAGGAACATGACACCGCACACAGTAAAATTGAAGCTGAGATTTAAACCTCATACTTCACTCCATGTAAACAAATTGACTAAAAGTACCAAGACTTATCAAGTCTGTTTTGATTTCAGGGGAAGAACTACACAGAAAAAAACAGTCACCCTGAATTTAAATTGTTCTGTTACCTGAACTCCATCGTGGGCAAAGAAGGACTTGGCATCAGCCTCAGTTGCCAGGTTGAGGACCGTAGATTTGCTCCAACATTGCGTTCTCCTTACTAACAATGCATAAGCCCGGTCTTCACTGTTGGAGTAACACTCACCAAACACATCTGTTATCACACAAGGGAGTACATGAACAATGTCCATTTTCTGAAGTCAAAAAATTAAATACATCAGTGTCTTTTGCATCGTTTCAGCTTTGCACTCCTGATCCTACAGTCACATTGACAGCAGATGAAATACTCACCCAGAGCAAACTGTTCATACTTGGCCTCCTTCATGCTACGTGCAGACTCAGCCTCAGATTCCAGTCTTGCCATCTCTTTCAGAATCTTACACCCTGCCAATGCTGCAGCTACAGCCTCAGGTCCCTAAATGAATGAAATACATATGAATCAAACTTTTTAATCATGTCATACATCTTGGTATGCTGATTCGCAGAGGTGGCCATTCCATCAGTAAAAACAGCAGTTGCATCAGTCTGTGACTGACGGATGCAAGTTTTGCTGACGAATGACGAAAAACTATGAAAAATGACAGGCTAAACACTGACGGAAGTGAGTTTTCATCCATCAGTGTAATTGTCACAAACCGGGTCACGTACTGATTGACCTCTTAGTCAGTCACTGATGGACATCCATTTTGCTGAGGATTGACAGAAACACGCCCAGTCTGTGTCTTGTGTTTGCTTGCTTGAGTGGACTGCAATGACTATAAATGGAAATGCTTTGCACTCCCTGTAAAGTACATGGCACCAAAAAGCTGTAATCCACCAATAAACTAAAAGTGGAAGAAAAAGGAGAAGAAGAAGAAAAAGAAGAAGAAGAAGCATTGATAGTGATGGCAACTTGGTGGCCGTGAGTGCGTAATTCCATATCATGGCATTCACAGTCAGAGTTTCATGAAATAAAATTCTCACACATCCAGAACAGTGCCCGTCGCACTCGTAATCAAGCAGGAACAAATCTAAGTGAAAAGCAACCTATGGCTGATCTTAATTTACAAGACAAGGCCACTTTCTGATTCACGAGCTAACAGACAATCAGAGGGATCAATTGTTACAGACGGCAGACATCATTTTGCATCATACGCTCAATGGCTCATTCATTCAAATCATATTTAAAAGCACAATAACACAATAGTCTGTTAATTCTTCACACTTCGAAATGTTGCCTTTGACTTAGTTTGTTCTTGCTTGTATTATAAGATAAGATAAGAAAACCTTTATTAGTCTCACAATCGAGAAATTCACATTTCACAGCAGCAAAGTTACGAAAGGAAGAAGTAGAACAACAAAATATAGGAGCTGCTGGAAAGGCAGCCACTCACGCGGCGCCATTTTGAAGTCAAAATAACAAAAATAACACAACACATAGGACACAAGACAGTCGTGCAATCTTCACCACTTTTTTGCATACACTTTGTTGTCTGAAGCAGTTATAAGAGATAAGATAAGATAAGATAATCCTTTATTTGTCCCACACTGGGGAAATTTGCAGTCAGACTTCAGAAAGGAAAAACACAAGGTAGGGAGAGGGAAAAAAAAAACACGCTCGAACTATCC
>CAAKHF010015769.1:15103-31788 GCA_901007745.1 Hippocampus kuda
GGGGGGGGGGAAGGGGCGGGGGGGGGGGGGGGGGGGTTTTTGTTGGTTTTTTGGGGGGGGGGGGGGGGGGGGGGGGTTCACATATCGATTCATCTCCCCGCAGCAGCGTGCCAAGAAGCCGCTTTCATAATCCTTCCCTGCCTCAATAATTCATCACTTGCCCTCAAAATTTCATCAGCACCTCCACGATGGAGACCATCTCAGCCTCCAGCGAGGCGGCGACGTGGATTCTAAGCTTAGAAGTAGACAGGTGGGGGTGATGATGATGCCAATGATACACCATCAACCCGGAAGGGGGGTGGGGGTGACCTTCATGGTGCAGCCGTGTGCCGAACTTGGTCCCAGGGTGCTGGAAAGCTGCCCACTTAGCCTCGCTAATGGTTTGTGCTGTGCTCCCCACTGCGCTGGGTTCAAAGCAGGGAAAACCATTCATGTATATTTGATGCGTCTTAATCTGGCCATGCTAATAATGGAAACCTCCACAGGAGGTTTGAGATCCAGGGAAGATGGCGAAGCGTGTTCAGTATTGGGGGACATAGTCGGTCTGGATTGCACTAAGGGGCGTTTGGTTTTTGAAAGGTTGCCGAATGCAGAAATTGGAATCTGTACGACCAGCCAAAGAGAGAGAGGATTGAACCCTTTCATGCACCCTGTAACCTGATAACATGATACGCTGTCCACTAACCTCTGTGCCTGAAAGGGTTCGAATGCGATTTTGATTTTTCTTGGGTGGGTTTTTTTTTTGGGTAGACTTTTCCCTAATTATTTTAAACAAGCAGTAAATGAATGTGTATAACAATAAATAATATCACTATGTGTGTCAGTCTGTTCAAATGCTCACAAACTTCTGTCTATGAATTCACGTACAATTGCAAATTTGCTCTGTGCATTCATGACACAAAATGTCAACTGTAGATTTAACCATACAGTACTCATGGTACAAATATGTCCGTTCGCATCACCTTAGAAATATGTAAATATATTTGATTTGGGTGGAACACTCTTTTTTGCCTTTGTGGATGAGAACGTGTCATTTCCACTTACACAATTATAAATTTTACTTTCACTTTCATTTTTTTCTTTTTTTTTCTCTCCGCAGACTGAAAATACACGTTTTTGTGGGTTGACGGCTTCGCTTCAAGACAAGGTGCGATATCTATTATTATTTCTTGTTATAATTTGTATGCAACCAAAATGAGAACGTGTGGGTATCAGTCGAGTGAGTTCATCCATCAGAAATACCCCCCCACCCCAAAAAAAAAACCTCTTCCGGCTTAATCTTCAGTACATGTGCATCAATTCAAAGCATACATGAATGTCAGATTCACCTGCCAACGCACACTTATACACACACACTTACACTGACATACACACTGCTCTGCCAATTTCATTTTTACACCGGCTCAAGTAATAAACCATCGACAG
Source organism: Hippocampus kuda (assembly GCA_901007745.1). Classification (NCBI taxonomy): domain Eukaryota; kingdom Metazoa; phylum Chordata; class Actinopteri; order Syngnathiformes; family Syngnathidae; genus Hippocampus; species Hippocampus kuda. The sequence continues at coordinate 16,529 of CAAKHF010015769.1, forward strand.
AGTGGAGTTCTGGCTCTAAGCTTCGGCTTGAACTGACCTCCATTCTGCGGTGGCTATATATGGATTGGTCTTCTTCTTCTTCTTCTTTTTTTTTTTTTTTTCCTCGCAAGGCTGCAGGAAGACAGACGGCGGCTCTCGGTGTTGTTTAGTACATCGTCACAACTCACGCATGACATCTCATTTGCAGTTAAGTCTGCGCCACTGACTTGTTATGGCCAAACATGTAAAAACAAAGGCGTATGGAGTGCGCTACACCTGCTACTTCATGACTATAAAGAGGGCATGAGCGACAACTAACTTTAGGTCACGACTGGAAACATCCGTCCATTCACATGATTTAAGTTTGAGTGAGTTTGAGTTAAGATAACGAATTTTCGCTTTGACTTAAGAGCAAAAATTTGAGATGTGATGGTCCGTTCATTTACACCGCCATACCATAATCGATGTACAAGGAAACATGCACAACCTTCCTATCCGAAAAGGTCTCAAATTCGGTTTTCCTACTTCATAGGTACGTAATTTGTGCTTGGACAGGATTTTTGTAACGCCCCGAAAGCAATGACTTCCACATCATAGCGTTATTAATAGCGATTTTGCCCAAAAGCCAACATGAGTTGGCAGCGAGGGAGAAAAGTGCACCGCGCTGCATCATCCTGGACCTGTTTTTTTTTTTTTTTAAGCTCAGCACAAAACTTAAAAAAAAAAATGCAGATGACTACAACTGATCCATGCAAGGTCAGAAAGAGGCTGGCTCTGCTTGAGGGATCTGGTTTTAGTTTACACCACATCATCTGTTCCATTTTTTTTTCCAACCGTCGCTATCAAGATAAACGTTAATGCAAAATGCACAGCCCTACTTCCCTCTGTCCGTGTTTCTTCCTTTTCCCCCTCCAGCTGTCTACTTTGCATCATTTGCAAATAAACGAACCGCCGTCGCTTGCAAGAGTAGCGAGAGGAGTTTGCGTCAAATACGTGGCAACATCACGATTGAAACACGTGTCCGTCCATTTTCCCGAAAAAAAAAAAAAAATAACGTCCACCCCGTGTTCTGCCCTTGCCACGTCCCAGCTGCGGCTCGACAGACAGATAACGCCTTCAATGATCACACCCGTCGATGTTTCTTGCACTTTATTCATTGTTAAGGCGAGTCAAGAAGGTGTGAAACTGTAACACGCACACATAAAAACATGTGGCACAATTTGCATGTGGCCCACTTGTCTGGTACGTGATGAACGCGTGACTACGCTCGTATTGCTAACGTTCGCGAGCTAATGCGCTAATCGCAATACGGAAATGCTCACCGTCAACAATTGGAACGTCCCTCAAATGTAAATTCACAGTAAACACACCCCACTAATTAATAATATTGCATAAATTTACATAATACAAAAAAAAGTACAGGCTGTGCTTGTCTTAGAACGTGAAGCTGTAGTCCATCTTGTCGGAGATTCTCTGTGCAATGTAAAACAGGAAGTGTCTCACGCAACAACATCCGGTGTGCCTTTCACAATAATGCATTTCCTTTACAAAATAAAGCAGCTCTTAGAAACAGAAAACAAATGATTAATGGCTCCTCAGGAGCCAGAATACCCCCAATGAAAACATCTGCTCCTCGATCCTAATAGGATGTAAACATCTGTGTGTCATACTCTCACAGATTTAGTAAGCAGTTTGCACTCAAGAACGGGACAGATTGGGATTTGCCACAGCTCCGCATCCTCATTTCATGAATCAAGGCATTCATGAACCAAGTTGCTTGATCAGTGATATTTTTTTAGAAGACTCAAACCCCCCCCACCCCCCAAAAAATGGTAGAGAGCCACAAAGGGAAAGCAGCAGAGCGTACTGAGCGCACTGACCTCCCCCGTCGCGTTCCTGCAAACACTTAACGTTGGGAGCGTTCAACATGAAACCTGAGTATGGTGTGGCAAACGGCGAGAGGCCGTTAACTGCTGACCCCAACAGCACAGGAAGGGGGAGGGGGGATCTTGTTCTCGGAATGACTCCTTGTGGAAAAGTGGAAATTTTCTGCTGCTTTTTAAATGTTAGTGAAACAGCCACGGGTTCAATCAGGCGGTGAACATCTCTGGTCTCGTATCTTAATGGTGATAAAGGATCATCCATATGGGGAGACCCATCATGTTCCGGTCATAAAATTGACATCAACACATCCAATTACTAAGTGATCCCAAATTGGGTTGTTCATGGCTCTTCTCTTCTTTGGCGGTTTCAGGACAAAGCTTTTAACGGAACCCAGAGTCTATTGGGTTTGTCTCTGCCGGTTGAGTTGATATAGACCACTGGTGTCAAAGTCAAGGCCCAGGGGCCAGATCTGGCCCGCCACATCATTTTATGTGGCCCGCGAAAGCAAATCAAACATGTAAACTTCCATGACGCTTGCTAAAATCTCTTCCAAAATTTAAATTTCTCATATGTAATAAATAAGAGACATATTTTCATGCAACCAAACCCCTCATTACAGTAACTTAAACAATAGTTGAATAAACCGTTATTATTGACTTTTTTTATTTGGTTTCAGTCACAACGGCCCTCCAAGGGAAACTATAACTAAAATGTGGCCCGCGACAAAAATGAGACGACAGAGAAAACAGGGAAAGATGGATTGAGCGACCAGAGGAGGCACAAAAGCACAATGGGCAGCATAACAGATGTATCAGCAACGTTAACAAAATTGGTCTTCTCCCAACACCAACTGCCATCACCACCCATAAGAAGCAAATATCGAATGTATTTAACCCTTTCATGCACCAACAATGATAACCTGGTAAGCTGTTCACTGTCGGAACCGCTGTCCCTGAAAGGGTTAATATCACGAAGGAGTTTTGATTTTAGAGCAACTTGTGTGAGTTGAATGTTCCGAGTTAAAAGGTTGCCAAGTCATTTTCTCACGGGTGTAGCCAAATTGATTTGCTAACACGCCTATGAGATTTATGTGCTTGGTGATTGTTCCCCCCCGTCCCATGTGGATGTTTTATCTTCCTGAACTGTTATCTCATTTGCGTTGACTCTTTAAAGGGGTGATTGGTACGCCATTGCCTTACACCGGTGGGACCACTTCCCAGCTCACTACATCTGTCCTGTCCCACCTTCATCATACTCTTCACGTTTTGACATCGTAGCACCCAGGCCACACATAACAGTTACTCAACAGTCGTCCGCTAATGCGAGGCAAACGGCAAGTTCACAGAGAAAAATCCAGCGACTGCATTTTGACGTCGGAATGACATTCATGTAGACTGGGAGTCACTTTCTTTCAGTTCAGTCCAGCTAGCGACAAGGTACCCGCCCCCCTCCTCCCTCCTTCCCCGTTCCCTGCCCTGAAGCGGGGTAATCATGGCTGCCAGTCAGACGATCGGGTATAATTGCGGCACTGTTTATCGCTAATCAAAGGTTGAGCCGGCTGACATTTTCTTAGCGTGATCTGCTCAGGATGAGGCTGATTTTGTTGAGATTGCGTTAAAAGGTCAAACCGAGGCGGGTTCTGACTTTCGGTGTGACTGCGTCACAGGTAAATACGCTGCAGTAGATCTCAACAGATCTGCGCGTTCTTTTAGATTTTCTCCCCATGCAGAACCCCGAGTGGATGTATTTGCGCATCCAGACGATTTTCACCAATCTGGATGTGCCGCCTGTCAATACGGAGCGTATTTGTCAGCATCTGCAAGCTGCCGGCTTGTAAAATATTGCTTTTGTCTCTGCGAGCCACTTTTCCCTGATTGCATTTGTGCAGAAACACCCCACCCCCCACGCCCCCAAATTCCCCAAGAGGGGCATTCTGTATTCCGCGGCTCTCCTTCTGCCTCTGCATTGCTGCGCCGCGTAGCAAAATGCAGGTATGGCCCAATCTCATTAACGATCTTTGGCATTTGTGCCGCATTGATTAATTAGGCGCAGTCAGTCAGAAGCTGTTTTAAAAACACAGTTGTGCATCTCTGTTAGTCGGAGTCCTGCATTAGTTCTCAAAGAATGCACCCACATTGACAAATGAAGCCTTTAATGGAGCTTTTGGAGATTTTTCAAGGTGGAAACATCTTTGGGTCTCTCCGGGCACAGTCAGTTAACTGATCACTCGAAATTGTCCTGAGGTGTGGCTGTGAGTGCAAATGGTGGTTTGTGTATTGTGGCCCGCCTGCTGCCCAAAGACAGCTGGGATTGCCTCCAGCATACCCTCATCAGGATAAAGTGGTTCGGATAATGGAGAGACTCAATGCGGTTTCTCGCAAAAATATTTTCTTCCTTGTTACGAGTGAATTTTTACTTCAGGTAATCTTCTTGAGGTTTGCTTGGGGACTGTGTGGCGATGGTCAAAATGTTTTGTTTCTGATTCATGTGAGAGACGAAAGCAAGTAAGACTTTTTAATTTCAAAATTAAATGAGGGTCACGACATCCTGCCATCAGCCTTACTCTTTCGGTTTTCCTTTTCACCTGCTCTCGTCACCTCTGTGTGTCAACCAACCAGCTCTCTCACATCTTGTCGAGGTCTGACTCATTTGTTTGTATTTAGCTAGCTAGCGCTCTATCTATCTAGCTAGCTGGCTAGCTAGCGCTCGATCTAGCGAGCTGGCTAGCTAGTGCTCGATCCAGCTAGCTAGCTACCTAGCTAGTTAGCTAGCTACCTAGCTAACTATTTCCATTCATCCATCCATCCACCCCCGCCCCCCCAAAAAAAATCCTCGGTTCTTCAGTTTCTCACTTAATGGACGTGCCATTCAAAAGTCGAGTTGCCACAATATGTACCCTTGCAACAAATATGAAGAAAACCGGGCATGATTATCTTTTAAGTGGTAGCATTCGAAATGAGTTAACCTAATGAAGTGAACGGTGTTGGTTATTATTGATACGCACAACAGGAAACATCGCTGCAGACGTGCAGTTAAATGGGAAAGCCCTCCTGAGCCCTGTGCTGACTCCATTACGTTTCAACTAATCCAATTGGAGCGCTTAATGGCCTCACGACAGGTTGCTGCGCTTGGTAAGACAGACGCACATCATTTTTTACTTTATGGACTGTCTGGACTTAAACAAAGTCTGGATTTACACATCAGATCCAAGGGCATACTTCCAATTGAACCCTTGTGGCCTCTTGCTTCATGTTTTTTGTTTTTTTTAGGTCATTTTTGGCTGGCAGAAGGCTTGCGGCAATAAATTTGGTGGGCTTTTTTGTTTGTTTGTTTTTAAGTTTGTTTTTTCTTTACTTTTTAAATCGGTGCCTTACACCTGCAAGTCTGTTCTACTTTTTTATCTTTCTGGGGCTGGAATAGATTAATGGCATTTCAATTAGGGCTCAAGCATTTTGAAAAAGAGTCTAATTGCAATTTCCGTTATTGCGATTTAATATGTCATTCTTTTTTTTTTTTTTCCAAGGTCCAGCCACTGGAAGCACATTTATTTGATATCGCGTTGTAAAGCGAATGAAACTTGAAAATGGAGATTGTGAAACTCCATACTTCTTTTTGCAAGTCGCAGAGCCCCAAAGGAGAACCCCGCCGAGGCACAAGTCGGCTCGAACTGAATTAAGGATGTATGCGTAGTCATCTTTAATTCAACCATTTTATCTTAAGCTTGCTAAATTGCGCTTGGTCTTTGCCGGTGACATCCGAGGTCATTTTGACAGGTGGGACGACACAAGAAGAGACCTCTGCCATGTTTAAATGGAAATTAAAGCCGGTTCAAAGTGCACTGCTGAATTTCTTCCAACACTTCATTCGGCATCTGTAGTTTGTCTCTGGAAAGGAAAATGCTTTTAAAACACTGACCAAAGTCAAAGTGTTTGTACCACGAAAAACCCTGAAATCACGTCTTGTAAATTTTCATTCGATTCATTGGATTCATTTTTTTTTTCCCTTTTCACAAGAGTTTGTCATTCAAGTTCGGCTAATGGATAGAACTAAAAATGGAACATATGGTATTTCCTTACCCCATGGTGCGATTGGTCAGGAGGTCACCCACTTAAGACAAATAAACACCACCTTTGAATAGACGCCGCCCTTTTCACAGTAAGGGAGGTGCGGGGTGGAGTACAGCTCTAAACATATAACCTGTAACCTGATAAGCTGTCCCTGAAAGGGTTCAAAAAGGGTCTCGTAATATTTGATGGCATTGTGCGGATGACGTGTTAGAATATTAAAAGCCTTTTCTTACTCTGTTGTGTTTTACCATTGCAGGATTGAGGTCAGATGTTTGTGGCGTGAGGAAACTTAGGACAGTAAATGTCAAAACACCTGCAGGAAGGATGCAATTGGATCTCGGGTGGAGGCCCTGGCTCCCACTGGGGATGTCTTACCTCTGACTTCGGCTTTTCGGCACCCGCTGCCTTGAAAGCAAAGGCCCTGCCTTCCACAACGAATGGGGGTCACTGGGCCCGGGGGCCGTCAGGGTGGAAAGAGGCGGGCAGGCAACTATCTCCCACAATGTAAGACGCTAGCACACACACACACACCCTTCCAAATTGAAATTCCATTAACATCATTGAACAAAGAGATTCATTGTGAGGCCAGTGTGAGCTTTCACTTGTGCGACGCGCACACTTGGGCATTGAGCAGCTGCTGCAGTCCCATCACTATCAATGTTTGGGAGGGGGAAAATGAAAATGCATGGACAAAATAAGGGCTGAACAAGCGATAGAGTTCAAATCAACATCACAATGTAGTTGAAAGCCATTTTTAAATCACACACACACAAAAAATTAAATAAATCTCATTTTAAATGGCAATATTTTTGTATATATTCTGTATTTGGATATCATTTTGATGGGTCAAAAACGAGCCGCCGCAGCTTTTTATGTGGCACATTATACGCTCCATAAAACCTTGAAAAGAAAATGTGCTTGGGGAAAAAAAACAACTTAAATTTAGCACAAACATGCTCAGAAAGTGAAAAAATAAACATTGGTATGATTCGAGCATCATGTTTTTGAATATGGGCCTCGGCTGACTTTAAAAGTTGACTGGAAAAAAAAAAGGTTTCCCCCGTTGCTGTCCTAAAAAAAACATCCAAAAAATGTTTCTGTCCCCTTCTTAAAGGAACGGCACCTTAAAAAAGAAAGTCGCATTTATTTATGTAGCACTAAATCACAAAAGTCTGAAAGGGCTAAAAAAAAAAAGAAGCTAAATCATTCCCTGTTCTTGTTTTAAAGAGATGCTGTCCTCAGTCCTCTCTTAAAGGAAAAGCTAAAAATAAATAGAACAGGGGCCCTGTTGCCATCTTAAAGTGGACACTCTGTTAAAAAAAAATGGAAAACAGTCCCCAAAATGTCATGTAACTTTCTCTGAAAGTGGGAGGAGTCTTTAAAAAATGGAAAGAAAGAGCCTTTGGCGGGAGGGGGGGTCACTTCACCACACCGCAAAAAAGAAAGTACAGTAAATGTGTCTATGCTAACCACATGAAGTGCTTTCTAACATTATACAAGTGCTTTATGGTTATTTTAATGCACAGGTGTCAAACTCATGGCCCGGGGGCCAGATTTGGCCCACCACATCATTTTAGGTGGCCCGCGAAACCAAATCAAACAACTTCGGTGATGCTTGCTAAAATCTGTACTGCCAATATTTTGAATGCTAAAATAATTTGTGGTTGCCACAGTGTCAACTTATTAACTGTTGAAGGGAGACATGGATAAAATCAGAAATCAGCTAGTCACCTCGTCCAAGTGAGCAGCAAAATCTAGATGACTTTTTTTTTTTTTTTTTGCAGATCCATCCAAACTGATAAAACGTCGCATCGGGTGTTAAAACAATCCTCCGTGTTTAGAATGCATTTAAATTTTCCCTCATGATGATTTATTTTTTTTTCCCGTTAGTAAAGCAATTTAGAGGCACTGCAGTGTGAAGCGGCTGGTTCAATGGAAGGGAAAAGAAACTGCTGGCGAGAAGATGACGAAGATGGAAGGGAGGGGGGGAAGGTAAGCTTCCACAGACTTTGCTGTGTAATCTTGTCATTGTGGAGACTCACAATGACAAGATTATACTTTGCATGTGTCATTTCGGGGCCACTTTGAGTATCAAGAATCCTGTTTTTTTTTTTTTCCTGCTTCTCTCTGTTTCACCACACCATGAAAACGGATTCGCATTTAGAAGCAGCCCGTTTAGATGAGAGACAATTTAGAACTTTTCCTCTCGAACTATAGCATAATAAAAACTCATACCATCCATTTTCTCGAGTGCTCATGAGCTGAAGTCTATCCCACCTGACGATTTTGCCGTCACTCCAAGACACCATGAATCAAAAATCAATCCCACATAATCGACCATTCCGATAATGTTTAAATTGTTCCCTATGCAAATCCGTGTTTATGTATCATTCTTCCATGAAACAGCCGAGGTGATAAAGCCACAGATTTGTTTGTATCATTGTTGTAATCCGACTTTCAATTTACTGATTTTTTTTTTTTTAATTTTCGGAACGTTCCAAATACGAATTAAAGTAGATTTCTAAAAAAAAGAAAAAAAAGTCTAATTCATAATTTGTTTGCCTTTATTTGACTGTAAGCATAACAAATTAAATCCAAATGTTTCCGTCCGATAAACCTGATATTGCCTTTTGCAATACTGATTCATTTCTTAGGTGATTGAAAAATAATAATAAAAACAATACATATGAAGAGAAAATATAATTGCATACTAAATCGCAATATTGAGGGGGAAGGGGGATCGCAATTAGATTATTTTTCCAAATCCTTCAGCCCTTGTGCGTGTATACCCAAGTGTGAAGTCTCCCCACAACCTTTGAGGTTCGATATCGCCGAGCTTCAAGAGGTGTGTAAGAAAAGCATGCAAGACCGAATCAATACACGGGCCCAAAAAACTTGGTAACTCTTTGCTTGTTTACTTGATATTTCCCCCCCTCACCACCACCACCACACACTGGGGTTCAGAGTCGGATGAGAGTAGAGTGAGCCATTGTAAACTTTGGAAAAACAAGACTTCTCACATCGATGACGAGGACTTCAGCAGCTCTGCAGCGATCGAGACTTTTGTCCACAGTCCCATCATCCCACAAAGACAAAAAAAAAAAAAAAACCAGAACAATTAAAGTTAAAAAAAATTCATACAAAGTCACCTACTCAAACATGGCATTGATTGTCTTTGACTTTAAACATTATTTTCATCCACTAGTTTCACTTGTACAGACGATATGGAGATTGAAAAACATTTGTTTTTTTTTTCTTCCCGACATTCAAAAAAATAACATCCACTTTTAAAAGATACACGATCGTCAGAGCAGGGGTTCTCAAACTGGGGTCCGCGAGCCGTAGCTTTGGGTCTGCAAATTGAGTTGCAATAAATAATGTTGTCATTAACCCAAAACTCGGGGACAGCGGTTACTACTGTGGACAATTGATCACGTTATCAGGTTATAGGGTGCATGAAAGGGTTAAAAAAATATTCTAATTTCAAGGTCTTTTTGGGACCAAAATTTCTACTGGCAGTGTCACGCAAAAACATTCCTAAAATATATTTTTCCCTAACCCCCAACCCCACCAAAAAAAATGAGAGTTTCCAAATTTTTGGTCCTTAATACTTAAGTTGTAGTGACCATAATGAGATGCATCATTTTTGAAAGAAAATCTTGTCACGATGCCACTTAAATTTTCTTTGATTAGATGGCCCAAGCTAGAAAATGTACTTGTGAATCCATATTTTGCTGGATATTTTTTTTCTAACGTGTAAAAAAAAAAAAAAAAAAAAATATTCAAAGGCATAATATTAGTTGAGAAGTGTATTTCTCAAATTCACTGAATGTAACTTTCTTTCCTCGTCAAACTTTTTGCTCAAATATCGTTCTATTATGACTTCATCTCGGAAAAATACGACTTTATTTCATTACTTTTCATTGATTTTCCGATCCGCTTTATCCTCACAAGGGTCGCGGGGGTTGCTGGAGCCTATCCCAGCTGTCTGTGGGCAGTAGGTGGGGGACACCCTGAACCGGTTGCCAGCCAATTGCAGGGCACACACACAACCATCCGCGCTCATACTCACACCACGGGACAATTTTTGGGTGTTCAATCAGCCTGCCATGCATGTTTTTGGAATGTGGGAGGAAACCGGAGTACCCGGAGAAAACCCACGCAAGCCCAAGGAGAACATGCAAACTCCACACAGGAAGGCCGGAGCTGGAATTGAACCCACGACCAATGCACTGTGAGGTCGACACGCTAACCACTGGTGCACCAGGCCACCCATTACTTTTCACCCCCCCCCACCAAAAAATGCATAAATGAGCGACTTTTGAATCCCAAATGCCTTTCAGGGTACATTATGTTTAGTTGATGTTTGGATTTTAAGATGCCCCTGGACCCAAAAAGTTTGAGAACCCCTGAGATTTTCTTTTTTTTTTTGGTCAGTGGTAGGCCTGGCTATGGATGACGACCAGTGTTCCTAAAGGCGGTACATTCCGAATGTGGCGTGACTGAGGTGCTCCCACTTTTGTGTCTTTGGCAGCATCTTCACAGCTTGGAGTGCGTCAGTAGTGATTTGCTCAGGTCCTTGGCCTCGCCGGCGGTCCGCACGCGCTCATAGCCCAGCACAGCCATGGAGTGGTGGCAGTAGTCCTCGACCTGCTTGATCTGCTGGATGCTCAGGACCGTCCGCCATGCGCTAGCCGCCTGCGTGGCGTTGCGCGACGACACGATAAAGGGCTTGGACGACGAGCTGGAGCCGCTGGTCATGTTGAGGGCGAATGACTCGATGTCGCGGTTGGCCGTCAAGTTAGCGAAGCGGTAAACGCTGCGCAGCGTCTTCACCGGGTTGTCCACCAGGTCCTCGTAGCGCACGGCCATGTACTTGCCCTTGAGCCAGCCGGGCGGATTCAGCGCCGTCCTCAGCGTACGGGAGGTGCGGTCGCAGATCACCTCCATGGCGCCGATGGAGTGGTAGTCCGAGCCGTCCTTCTTGTTGGCCTTGTGGCCGGGATCCACGAAGGGGATCCGGCGGAGTTTGGGATCCCGGCTGCGCACCACCTGCAGGTTCTCCCGAATGAGGCCGTGCCGGGACTTGATGCGGGAGTTGGCCACCGCCCGCGGGTCTCGGACCAGGTGGATCACCTTAAGGTCCAAGGAGGGGTCCTCCATGAGGGGTGCCAGAACGTTGACTTCCAGAATGCGCACCCCTTTGATGACCACCGTGTTGTACTTGAGGCACTCGTCCTCGAGCAGTCTGAGGCTTTGCGGAGGGCACTTTTTGCACACCTTGTCATCCACCATCCCCACCACGTCTTTCCTGTAAGCCGAGCACAGAGGGTAGGAGCAGACCACTTTGTTCAACGTGGCGCCGAACAACCCCAGCGAGGTGAAATTCTTGCCCCCGGGGCTGTTGTAAAGCTGAAAGACGGACAAGTCGCAGCGGTACAGCGAGCTCAGCATATCGCGCGCCGCCCCTTGCAGGGACACGGCGTCGCCCGGGTACAGCTTCTGCCAGATATGCCACATGGGCTCGTACAGGAAGAACACGTCGGGGTTCTGGTTAAACAGCTCACCGAAGAAGGACGAGCCCGAGCGCCACGTCGTTAGCACGTAGATGAGCTGCCTCTTCTTGGCCAGCGAGGGCCTGTACAGGTAGCGCAGGTCGGAGCGGCCCTGGTAGGCGGCGCCCCTCACGGGGTGGCTGCAAGGCTGTGGCTCCTTGGTCCACTTGTAGTTGGCCAAGTTGAGCATGGTGAGCACCAGGAGCAGGAAGTAGGCCGCAAACAGCACGATCCGCTTCCTGCGCAGCACTTTCATCACAATGCCGGGCTGCGCTATTATCTTGGTATGATTCCTGTAGGTCTTGAGCTTCCTGCCGAAACCAGCATCCTTCTCCCAGGGTGCTGTCAACTTCAGCGGTGGGTGATATGTTTTGCCTCTCATCTGTGCCCGAGACACAGCCGGGCGGGCCCCCACCCAAAAGCAACTCTCCTTACATTGACGATACGTGGAGGGGATATGTAGAAGCAAAAAAAAACGGGGTGGGGGGGCTAGACAAGGATGATTCTATTATGTAATCCCGGCCAATTCCAAATCCGGCTATGATGTTTGGCGCTGCACTGCGCAACGGTCTTCATGGCAACGCCGGATGAGAGCGGAGGGAACAAGGAGGAGAGTCGTTATTGTCCCAGACGCCCATGTTGGAGCCGGAGCACTCCCCCCGCGCACTCGCCGCGGGACGCGTCCTCCTTCCACCCCCACTCCCGAAAATGCGCATCCCAGACAACAAAACAGTGCCCTCCCCACTCCTCTGTCACCAATTTGGCGCGGACTGTCGTCGGAGCTCACCGCGATTCGATCCACATCTGCTGCGAGGAAGCCTCAAATCCACATAAGTGCCGTTTTTTTTTTTTTTTTTTTTTTTTTTTGGATGGCGTTTTTTTAAGAGCGTTTGGCCGCTTCTTCCTCTCGTTGCGCTCCCGTTTTGGTGAATACACACACTGGCCACATTCAATCTGAAGCTAACGGCAAAGCTCCGCCCGCGGAGTAACACCATTGGTTAATCGTGTGACGTCATGTGTCGTACTCGCTAAGCGATTGGGTGAGCAGGCCGCCAATCTGACTAACATTGTTTTACGTCCCATATCTAATAGAACGAGTAGTATCTGTAGCTTTTCTGCTTCTTGAAATGGTTTCAGAGATCACAAAACGTCAGTTACATGACTGCTAATTTCTTTTTGGTTGAAAGCGATGCTCTGTTGCTTGTGGCTAGCATGTCCGTCTCACTGTTGCGTGAGGTTCTGGGTTCGAATCCTAATTCTTTCTCTCCTGTGCGGTTATTCTCTCTCGCTCTCTCCTTCAATAAATAAATCTTTGTGCACACTGCCCTCTACTGCTGGTTACAGCTACTGCACTTTTTTGTCATCCAGGTGTGCGTAGAATGATCAAAAGTGAGAAACACAATTGGCCAAACGAAAAGTGTGCTAATTAAAATGTACGCAGATTGCACTCATCCATCTTTGTATTCAAATGAGATGCGACTCTTTAGGGGTGAAAGATGGTGTTATAGTGGTAAGTGCACAGTAGTAATTGTAGAAGTAGTAGCAAACTAATGGTGGAACAGTACGTGTACTTCTTTATTGTACTTGTCTGTTTAGACTGAAATCTGTAATGATGAAAATAATAATTTTACATATCAAAAAACACAAATCAAGAAAAATAACACAAGGCAATGTCATTCAACAAGATGGATAAATATGATGGCCACTAATAAGGTACTGTACAGTTAGTGTGTGTGTGTGTGTGTGTGTGTTTTTTTTATTCTGTCATCATACATTCCACATTACACGATAACAACAAAGTAATAATGATGATGGAGAATGAAATAATGATAGCAATAAGTAAATACATACACATTGTTATTTTTCCACATTTGTTTGGTATTGTTGATATGACAATCAATGTAGCGGTACAGTACTTCGGTGAGGCGCTGTAAAACTGCAGCGAAAAGGGGCCTCTGTTACGTAATCGGCAGCTCCAGGAGCGCGCATGCGCAGTAGGATCCTCGTCACCAGCATCATCAGAAGTAGCAGCATCAGGACCACCGAGCTCACACCCCCACCCCCGCTGATGGCGCATGTAAACACGGCGCTCGTCCTCTTGTCTTACCGGACGCTCGACCGCCACTTCCTCGCCTCGATCTGACGTCACCGCCACGTTACGGGTGCGTGAGCAAGCGAGCGTCGGACTCTTCGTTGACATTGTGATGGTCACTCCGCGACGCGCTCGCGACAAAAGATTGCCTTGAGAGACCCCACCTCAGCTCTTCAGTCGGGGGGTGGGGGCGGAGATGCACGTCAGCGTTTGGCCCTGCTCGCTCTCCGTCGTGATGGCAGCTCTGTACCAGGGCACGGACGCCTCTTCCCCGGATAAATTCCTCGCCCTGAAAGACGTCAGGGAGGTGAAGGAGGAGACCACGCTGGACGAGAAGCTCTTCCTGCTAGCCTGCGAGAAAGGTCAGTGGGCAAAGCGTGTGCGTGCATTGTTTCAAATGTTTCTATGTCATCGGCAAAAGTACTGAGACACCGAGTCCCCTTAGTTGCCCCATCATGCGATAATTTGTTCCGAATGAGTTTGGTTTGGAAGAAGCCCATCAAAGGGCCCAGTTGCATTTGTTTTTGATTACATTTTAATCAAAAACAAATGCAGCTGGGCAAACAAAAGAATGGACCTGGGGCCTTGCATGAGAATAAGATAAATAATAATTGATTATTTAAATGTGTTATTTATCCGAACTGACTGGTATGTGAGGAAAAAAAAATACAATTTATTTTCAATCAATTTGCAATTAAAAGTTGTTTCTTACATTTGTATTTTCCTACATGAACTAATGACACAATTGGCATCTTGTAATTAGTGAAAAATTTAGGTTCAATAAACCATTGTACTTATTGTGTATGTTTGAAAAAATAAGGGATTCACTAAAATGGATACCTTTTTTTAATGTGTTCGTTTTTATCTTTTTTTTTAAATTACGATATATTCTAACAAAATTGGTTGTTCTAAATAAAATTGGAATGTTAGCATGAATTCTTTTGCTTTTTAACCCTTAGATGCATATGTGGGTCAAAAATGACCCGGTGAGGTTTTTTTCTTTAAATATCTTCGGACTGAAAATTTATTATTATTTCAGATTCCAGGTATTCCTCAAAAAACATGTTTTTTATATAATGTCAGTCACAATTTTAACTTACATTTTATACATTTTAAGAAATTTCAGTTTTTGTATTGCTACCCCAAGTTTCCATAAATGGGTCAAAAGTGACCCGTGTACATTTTCTATGGAATCCAATGGGAACCACTGATTCTAATCGACTTTGGCTGTCAGCAATACATTGACTGCGGACCACGCAGACTATAATATCAGAAGTGTCACCCCTCAGGAAGATTATTTTACACTGTAAGAGCTGATACGTCTAAGTATTATCTTCATATAAAATTGTTTGCGTGTTGTTCATGAATATTACTTATCTACAAATTGGCCTTCCGCCTGGAAACAGATCATATGGCAGTCTTCTGCTATGTATGGGAACTGTTCCTGGTCAACTGCAGACAGCGTTTCATCCCCAGTGATTGTGTCACTGTGGACGAACAGCTTGTGCCATTCAGGGGTAGGTGCAAGTTTCTACAGTACATGCCAAGCAAGCCTGCCAAAGTACGGCCTAAAGATCTTCTGGGTTTGTGATGCACGCATCCCCTATGCAATAGATGGTATAGTTTACACAGGGGGAGACAGCCAGGGGAAGAAGTTCAGAAGAACCTGGGAGAAAACATTGT
>CAAKHF010015770.1:0-23689 GCA_901007745.1 Hippocampus kuda
ACACACACACACACACACACACACACACACACACACACACACACACACACACACACACACACACACACACACACATATGAAATGGAAAGTGTATGTAATTGCTAACTTTAAAGTGCTGTTCTTTTGTTTGACGACAGACATAATAGTCACAACCAATGGCGAGCCTGTTACGTCTAAGGAGATCAAGTCTTGCATCCACCAGATCCAGGAGCTGATTGTGTTGCGTCTGAATCAGGCTGTGGCCAACAAGCTCATCAGCTCTGTGGACTATTTGAGAGAGAGTTTTGTGGGAACACTGGAGCGATGTCTCAACAGTCTGGAGAAGTCCCACATCGAATCGTCCGTACACAACATCACCTCCAATCACCTCAAACAGGTGCCTAAACAGACATTAGTCGTACATCACACAGAAGAAGAAGCAGACAAGCAACAAAGTCAGTGTAACAAACTATGGATGATCGCAACGAACTCATGTCATCTTGCATCTGTGTATCTGTTCTAGTTATTGAACGCTGCCTATCACGTCGAGGTCACCTTTCATTCGGGATCTTCCGTCACGCGACTCGTGTGGGAGCAAATAAAACAGGTGACCCATTCGAGAAAACGTCACATTTCGAATCAACGTAATGATCCGCGCCTCCAGTTTGATCATGTGCCTCTTTCAGATCATTCACAGGATAACATTTGTGAACCCACCTGCCATCTCACACGAATGGAAGCGCAAAGTGGCCCAGGACGCCATCGAAAGTCTCAGTGCTGCCAAACTGGCCCGAAGCATCTGCTCCCAGTTCAGAACCCGCCTCAACAGCTCCCATGAGGCTTTTGCAGCATCCCTGCGTCAGGTTAACATGTCCACGTCTCCTTTTGCACCTTGCCCCTACATTTACCTCAAATACAGAAAATCACTTCACATCTTTACAACCAGCACTCTGAGAGAACAAACCTCAAATCACTGATTCAATTCTAGAGGATTTTCTTATATTGACTGTAAAACTGTGTTTCATTCGTGCGTAGTCTATTTTCTCCATTCATCCTAGTTCGCAAGGTCATCCTGAAAAAAAAACTATGCTGCTTAAAATAAGCTCCGCCTCGCTCTCCTTGCCTCTCTATCTGTGAATAATTTTCGATTATCAAAGCTGATTAACCTACCAAAGCAACAAAGACGACCAGATATATCTATCTAGCTAGCTAGCAAGCTAGCTAGCTAGATAGATGAATGAATCAAGATAGCTAGCTAGCCTTCCTCCAGCTACCTAGCTAGCTAGCTGGAGGAAGGCCACACGGGGCTAGCTAGCTAGCTATCTTTATTCATTCATTCATTCATTTTATGATGTCTAATGCTATCGTGAGGATACTTGAGTTGAAAATTTGCACTTGAAAGACCGATTGAAATTGTTATTCAAATGTTCCAAAATAGTGCTTTTCAAGCAAGTCTAATGGACTATGTTTGTTCATAAAAGGAAACCATATTTGAATTTTGAACCTTTTAAAAAATAAATAACTGTAAAGGTTTTGTTCGGTCCAAAAGGAGCTAACACAATTATAGTGTTTCAAAGAATTTGATTTGTCTTAATCTTTTTTACGTTTAAACAATTTCTCGTTTTGTACCCAGTATAAATGACTGTTTGAATAATCGTGATTTCAATCAATGCCTAAATGAATGTGATGAATATTTTTTTCATAATCGAGCAGCCCCCTCATCTGAAACCTGCTGCAATCCAGTGCTGGTGTGAACTTGGCTTCAAAGCCGCTCTCATGCCAACTTCGAGGGTCTGCAGCAAGACGGATGAGAGCACAAACCTGTAGGAGGGAATTTCTGAAAAGGGATGCTTGGACAAACATTGATTTATGGTGGCTGTCGACTTAGAAAAATAACATTCATCCCTGTAAGTTTGTGTTGGCGAGGAAGGCCGCATTTATTAATTTGACAAACGACGACAACGTCAGGGAGGTCAATACTGCTTGCCGGTGAGAAATGGGGGGCGCCGTGGTGATCAAGTTACAATTAATTAGTTTCATAAAAGGAACCAGCCAAGCCACCACACATGGCAAGTCTTTGTTCCAGAAAACGCACCGCAGGGGTTGATGAATGGAAGTCATCATGACAAACAACAACTTGTGAATGCTCACCCTGTGGCATTTTCTGTGTATCCGCTCGCAGCTGGAGGAAGGTCACACGGGGCGATTGGAGCGCACCGAGGACCTGTGGCTGCGCGTGAGGAAGGACCATGCCCCACGACTGGCCCGCCTCTCACTGGAGAGCCGCTCCCTCCGAGACGTGCTGCTGCATGGTGAGCAGGGTGTTAATCGTAAAATGTTACCACATTTTATTTTTTTTTGTTTTAATTTGTTTTTAGACCAGGATTTTAATTTTAATGCTTCTTTTTTGTTGAATTTTTATCGGTTTATTTTGAGGTTTTTTTTAAATATATGGAATATTTGTCACCTGCAAGATTAAAAAATAAAAATAAAAAGGTAAATAAGTAAGGTGAAAGTAAAATTTGTGATTTGACTTCCCATCAACATTCCTTTTTGCCCGTATTATTTTTTTTCTTTGTAACAGATGACATTTGTCTTTTCTAACAGGTAAACCAAAGATAGGCCGTGAGCTGGGCCGCGGCCAGTACGGAGTGGTGTACTTGTGCGACAGTTGGGGGGGCCGCTACCCATGTGCCCTGAAGTCTGTAGTGCCACCGGATGATAAACACTGGAACGACCTGGCTTTGGAGTTTCACTACACAAGGCGAGTTCGGAACATCAGAGTCTCAAGCATTTTCTTGGATTTCAAAAAGTCCGAATGGTCTTTCTAATTCTTTTACACGCGAATTGAGCCGTCTTTAAAAGCAGCCCTTCATATCATGTGATCAGTGCCCTTGCAACGCCTCTGTTGCTAAAAAAAAATCCAATTTGGGGCTGTTGATGCTTTTCTGCGAATGCATCAGCAGATTGTGCCAAGTGTATTCTCTGCACGTGGTTGCTCGAAGCGTCACAAAGCTGAGGAATGCTAAGCCCGCTTACCAGCTGGACTCGCCGTGACAACAAATGTGACACTTTGTGCTTCAGGTCGCTGCCCAAGCACGAGCGGCTCGTCGACCTCCACGGCTCCGTTATCGACCACACCTACGGGGAGGGCTCCAGCATTGCCGTGCTGCTCATCATGGAGCGTTTGCACCGAGACCTCTACACCGGCCTCAAGGTGACACTAAAGAGTGCTATAAACTCGTTCCTCTTTGACGAGTCGATCCCATCTGGGGGTCATGGGAAACACCGAATCCTCCTCTAGTGTGTTACTTATTTCCAGTCTACTTTTTGGTATTATAGTGCTTTTTTTTCAGAGGTTTTGAAGGCTTCATTGCCTCATTTGCTAGCCAAAATAATGCGCTTGGTGCGTGACAGTCACATGTAGCGATAAAATTTTTCTTGGAATTTGTAGGCTGTTTCCTCGTCTGTCTCACAAATTGCCGTTCTGACCTTTTCGAGGAACAAACTGTCCAAAAAAATTTTTTTCATTTATCTTTGGTAGCTTCTAGGTTGTTTTTTTTTTGTTTTTGTTTTTTTTAACAAATGTATCACATGCCCGAAATGAGCAGTTTGAGTTTTTAATGCAGAGCCACAGGTGGCTGCTGCACTTGATTCTCTAAACAAAAATCCTTTCACACTCTGAATATCAATGAAATGTTTCTTGTTCAGTATTTCTGTGTGGTACCAAATGTCCCACGAACCAGTTCCAGTCCATGGCCCGGTGATTGAGGACCGCTGCTTCAAATGACGTCAGCCTAAAGTCTGGCGTGATGTTAAAAATACAGATGCAGCTCAACAAATTAGAACATCAGGGAAAATTTAATTTCACTGGTCATTTCAAATCGGGAAACAGCAGCTGTTTCATAATTCAGCTCAAGAAACAAAACATTTTTGATAGTTTTTGAATCTATGAAACCTTTCACTGATTTTTTTTTTTTAACGATTCTTTAGATGCACTTGTGTGACAATTGCCAGAAGAAATGAGTCTCTGCCGTCAAACTTTCACCTTTCGCCTTCCTGTCCCTGTTATGATTCTAATCTCTCCCCCAAAAGGTGGAAAATTGCCAGTTTATTTTTGGTCTCACTTTTTTTCTCCCTTGTCTGTGCCATTCATAAGAATTTAAAAAGTCCTTCGTAGACTTAAGTCATGTTCCTTTTCTGTTTTGTTTCATGTCAGGCTGGTTTGTCACTGAGGGAGAGGCTTCAGATTGCGCTGGATGTTGTGGAGGGGATCCGTTTCCTGCACAGTCAAGGCCTTTTGCACCGAGACATCAAGCTCAAAAATGTTCTGGTAAGTGCGAACACGAGCGAGAGTTAAAATTGACAAGCCCACTTGTGTTATTGCATTTGAAGGCGTTTGGATGTCCGAATTAACCAATTTGTTGGTCATCTGAGTAGACCCTGGATATTTTTGACTCATACTCACGTCATTGTTATTCAACCACACAGCAGTGCAATTGTTTTGTGGTGTCATGTAAACGTTGTGAAGATAAAAGAAGATTAAGACCTAAAAACTACACCACTACACTGCCACTATTTCTCTGACTTACACATTGCAGTCCCATTTGAACACTCAAGATTTGTTCTTGTTCTGTTGACGAATCATCGTTGAGCGACGTGTCAAGCTCCCTTCACACCCATGATTGCGCTGTACCCGCTCATCTCAAATACACTCATCATTTCAAATACACCCGTGGTGTACCGTTTGAGGAAATACGTATGATGTATTTAGCTATGTCAAAGTGACATTTAGTGCACTCCAAAATATATCCTGTAAATGGGAAAATATTGCCATTTTAGTTTAAACTTGTTTCGTGATTTAAATTATGTACAGTTGTCTCTTAAAGGTGAATATTTATGCATTTTTATCCCCTGCACCACAGTCTATAAACATATTTCAACTTACAAAAAAAAAAAAAAATCCACACATTATAAATGTATTTTGAAGACAAAATAAATTACAAGCATTAAATGCCAAGAAAACATTGTACTGATTGTAGTATCGGTGTATTAGTCATGTGCCATTAAGAGGCGGGGCCTGGTGGTGTGATGTTGGCGTGTGAGTGCCTGGCCGTGAGCTGTGGCCGACTGCAGCTTCTGTGCGAGAGTGCTTATTGTTTTGACTGTTGTCCTTAATTCTTTCCTTCCTTTCACATCGTAGCTGGACAAGCAGAACCGGGCCAAAATCACAGACCTGGGCTTCTGTAAACCAGAGGCCATGATGTCCGGCAGCATTGTCGGAACCCCCATCCACATGGCACCGGAGCTGTTTACGGGTACCGTCGCTTTTTTGTCACACTGTCCCCAAACATAATGAATACAAATACATGCCTCTCCTGTTATTGCCGCCTGCTCACAGGAAAATATGACAACTCTGTTGACGTTTATGCCTTCGGGATCCTCTTCTGGTACCTGTGCACCGGTTCCGTAAAACTCCCGGAAGCCTTTGAGAAATGCTCCAGCAAGGACCAACTCTGGAATAATGTCAAAAAAGGTGATCAGGTGTCCTCGATAGACGCATTGATAGATGCTTTAGATTGAAACATGCTCAGGTCACTCATAGCTAAAGGCACCTGTGGATTTTTTTTCATCCTCATGGGATCGTTACGTCACTCACAAATCCCAACGTTTTAAAATTTATTCTGGAAAAGCACCCGTTTTAGTCACTTCCATGTCCCCATGTGGCCTCCAGGTGCCCGACCCGAACGCTTATCCTCGTTCGACGAGGAGTGCTGGCAGCTGATGGAGGCCTGCTGGAACGGCGACCCTTCCCAGAGGCCCCTGCTCGGCATCGTGGAGCCCGGCCTGCAAAGCATCATGGTCCGCCTGTGCAACTACGACTCTGAACAGAAAAGCAGCAGCCTGGAGGACTCGAACTGAAAACACTCCTGACAAACTAATGCACACGTCATGGGGATGGTGGTCATCAAAATATTTTTTTTTTCCTCATATTTATGAAAGGACGCTCGATAGCCAAAAATTGTGACCCATGTCTTTGTCCTTGTTCTCGTGTGGGGATTTATGTAATTTATGAGGGGATCCAGATGTTTGCAAAGATGTTTGTTTTATTCTTTATCTGTATAGATGTCCTCCACTTTGACATGCTAACTGCCACTCATTCACAGAAAATGTTACTCGATGCAACTTTTAAATGTCGTCCGTTAAGTATTGTGAGCAAAAAAAAGAAAGATAAGATACATTTTAGACTGTATTTAATGTCTGCATCTACACAAATACCTTTTTTAAATAAAAGGATCTGTTACAAGTCAGATGTTATTGCCATTGAAATACTTTTCCACTCTGTCTTGTCATGTGACATCTGAGATTCGACAGACTTGTCCATGCTTCCCACTGGAACAAATGAATATACTGCAAGCCTTATTGTTCCCTGCCATTCCTTTTCTGTTTAGCTCCCACATGCAATTTCCCAGTTGTTGAGATAAATGTTTAAAAAAAGCATAAGCTAGATGTGGATATACGTCGTCGGGTGTTGGAGGTGGCTTGAGCGAAGTCCGTGAGAACTTGACCTTGAGATCAAAGGTGAAATCCCTCTTCAGACGGAAAAACAGGGAAATTAGGATTGCTGTCATGTTCAATTTTATGTTGTAAGGGGTTTGTTAAAAAAAAAAAGACCCCCAAACTGCTGACCTTCCGCAACATCCACACCAATTCATTCCACTGCAACAAAATCAAATTACTGTACTGTATAACCTATACATAATTTTCACTCAGCAAAAATAAAGCAAATTTTAGGTAATAAAATTTAATAAAAAACATTTTGGGTAAAATAAACGTCACAATCAGTTTTGACAAACAAACGCATTATTTGGTTCAGGACCAAAAAAATGAATGTAATTTCTGTAGTCCGCAGAGCCAAACATCAGCGCCCCCTAACGGCGTTCTTTGGTTGTATCGTTGTTGGAAAAAAATGTGCCTCACAGTGCGGAGGTGCAGGGTTCGATTCCAGCTCCGGCCTTCCTGTGTGGCGTTTGCATGTTCTCCCCGGGCCTGCGTGGATTTTTTCCGGGTACTCTGGTTTCCTCCCACATTCCCAAAACATGTGTGGCAGGTGAATGGAACACTCGAAATTGTCCCAAGGTGTGAAAGTGAGCGTGAATGGGTTGCATGTCCCAGTGTGCCCTACGATTGGCTGGCAACCAGTTCAGGGTGTCCTCCACCTACTGCCCCGGAGACGGCTAGGATAGGCTCCAGCACGCCCCTGAGATGCTCGTGAGGATAAACGGATTAGAAGATGGATGGATTAACCAACACTGAGCATCCTTAATTTGCCGTTAAAGTTGTTGCGGCATCTCTGCAGCTGTCTGGTTTCTAATGTCATGAGCGTCAGCTGTCAGAGGCGAATCAATTTGTAGTGAATTTGTAGAAATGCTTTGATGAGCACAAAAGCGAGCCTTTGAAAGTGAAGGGCAGCTGATGCTGACGAATGGATGCGGCTTCTTCGAACATCGTGAGCCTAATCGCATCATGCTGTGTATTCAATCGCTCCCAGTGGCTTCTTGGCACGCTTACGAGGAAACGAGTGTCTGACTCTTTCATGTCCTTAACACGAAGATTGAGCGTTTCGTCTTGCTGAGGGTCACACACAAGACTGGAACGCGGCTCGTGTTGTTGGCCTCTGACCTTCATTGACAATTATTGACTTTTGTTATATATTTCTATACAGTATGTGATCATATATAGATATATTACGAAAATAAAAAAAATTACGATCTTTGAAGGAAATGCCACATTTAAAGCACAGAGAATTTATATTATCTCACTTTGTTTTACATTTACGAAACTGGTACTGTTCAGTACTGATTATGAATGATGTCGCAGTTCCTAGTATAAAGACACTTCACAATTTTTGAACATGTTTTAGAGCACTGGTGTCAAACTCAAGACCCGCGGGCCAGATCCGGCCGACCAGGTCATTTTAAGTGGACTGCGAAAGCAAATCATATGTGTCAACTTGCTAAAATCTGTCCAGAAATGTCAAGTTTTCATGTGTAAGAAACAACGTTGAGATTTTGCATTAATTTTGTTACCCTATTTACACTCACTTGAACAATAATTGAACAAACTATGAAAATTGACTTGATTGATTTCAAAACTTTCTATTCATCTATATAAGTCATCTATTTATTCGTTGTGTACAAGTAATAATTTTGTGGTCTCCGAGGGAAGACATAGCTCCAAATTGGCCCATAACTAAAATGAGTTTGACACACCTGAGGTTTATCTTTGGGCCATTCTTTTTGAGGAGACAGGGTCACCATTTTCTTGGACACAAAAAAATGGATGGATATGGGACAATGCAAACAAGAACCACAGAGTGCAGTGGCAGTCACAGAAACCCCACCTGCAAGCTTTTTTTTTTAATGGCGGTGCGATGAAAACACATTTAAAGTCCACAGTTGGTCAACATGGCAAATTGTAAATTCCAAGAGAGATATCCCTACAATCAGTTTACATATTTACTTTCATGTACATGTCACACTGTACATTAAAAAAAGATGAAATGGCAATATTCATCATTTTGAATTATTTTACAAAAAACGCGCCACAGCTACTCTAGGAAAAAGAAAGCCGTTATTTCATGGATGGAAATGTGTCCTCCCCGTTGGATAAAAAACAAAACCAGAGCGCTTCAAGTCCATCCAAAAAAAAAAAAAAAGTGCTCTCCTCAATTTCCAAAATCTCGACAATAGTATCAAAAATCCTTTTTTCAATTTTTTTTTTTTAGGTGTACATACACAAGCAGATGTGTGCCCTTATTGATATGAACCACAGGCTGGAAAAATTGACCTTCACTTGATTGTTGATGCTGCTTGGACAGACACGCATGCAGGCACGCACGCACGATGACACCAACTTAGCGCAGTCCATTGTCACCAAGTTGTTTTAGCTGAATGTTCCCTGAATGTTTGCGAGCTTCATTGTTCCACAGATGTACACTATTAAAAAAAATGTACAAAATTTAAAAAAAAGAAAGAAAATTAGGGCGGCAAATGAAACCAAAAGTGCATTTTTTTAAAATTCAAGTATGGCACAAATCTATTTGAAGGGATATACTTATGTTCCGTCACGGTGCTCAAGCCTGAGCTTTGGCACACACATACTCACGCGCACGCACGCACACACACACACACACACACACACGCACGCACGCACGCACGCACGCACGCACACACACACACACACACACACACACACACACACACACACACACACACACACACACACACACACACACACCATCCTTCAGAATCCATTTTAAAAAAAAGTATTTTTAAAGGGGAAGTTCCAGCGATGAGGAAGGAGGCTCTATGACCTGCAAAGACACACCCCTCGGTCAGCGTGCTCACATAGCGGTGTTGCAGTGGCTGCTGGGAGAAAAGAAAAAATGGTGGAGGAAGGGCAGCAACACAAAAACAAAACAAACAAAAGAAGACAAGAAACAATGAAACACACATGTTTACAAACAGAGGTGGTGAGTGCGGATGAATGAAGAAGAAACCAAAAGCTCCTGATCAGTCGGAAAGAGGATCAGCGCTTCAGGGGATAAAATTAAAGAATAAAAATCTTGATGTGATATTTTGGAAAGGCAGGGGAGACAGAGAAAGATTATTATTTTCACTAGGGTCTCCTGGGATGATGCTCTCATTATCATCCACCACAGATAAAAAATGATTGATAAATCCTCTTTGGATTTGGTGGATATAAAATGAGACAAATAATCAGCGGGAAATGAAGATTTTAACCTATGTCACTGATTAAGAAGTTCGTCTTAATATATTTGTCCATTTTAGGGCCCAACCGATTAGTCGGCCACTAATTGGGCGATACTAGGTCTTTTAAGATCTGCAAAAATCGGCCAATTTTTACTTTATTATTTGTTGACACGTTTACACAAGATGGCACAAGTCGAAGTCAGACAGCAATAAACACTTAAGCATGACACTAACACGAAGACAGGGCTGTAATGCGTGCTTGGGATGAGAGTACTCACTCTGATCCTGACGAGTCACCGTCCACCGTTCCTGCCTTGATGCTCACGGCGATGCCGTTCAACTGCTCAGGCAGGCTGGCCTTCGCGGTGGTGGCCATTCGCTCGCTACAGGCCGAGCCGTGAGGGGAGGCGGAGCCATGAGGGGAGGCCGAGCCCGCAGCGCCGTCGCACAGTTCGTTGTGGATGCGGTTGAATCCGTTCCTCTCTATGATCGGGGAGAGCTGCTTCTTCTTTAAGATGCCTGCGTGACACACAGTAAGCATCAACTGTAATGCCGCCAATTTAAAAACATCACAGACTTCAAATTTAAAGTCCTTTTTCGGATAAGCATAACCATAACTCATAACAAAACAATTTTCAGCAGCTTTTTCCAACAGCTAGTTTCTGGAACAACAATAAACTGTATCTAAGTCAGACTGAATTAGATCACTCATCAAGACAAAAAGACTAAAACTGTCTGCTATTATCTGCAAAAAGACTACTGTATTGATTCAAAATCATTGATGTAGGTAAGAAAAATCTTTGGGTGAAGCATTGACCCTTGAGGCACACCAGATGTCAACATTATTCAAGTACAAGAATAGTCCTCATAATCACAGTTCACTTTTCCAGAATTCACAAATTCACTTTTTTTAATGTGGAACCTATGCCACAAGATGGCGCCATAGATAGCTAATAGACAATCCATATTAGTACACTGTTCTTCCGCATTCGACAAAACCTGCAAAAGCACTTCCTCCTTACTCTAGTGAATGGCGAAGAACACCCGTGTAAACTTTAAACACCCACAATGTCTTTTTTTCCTAGCACAAGATGTCAAAAAAACAAAACGAAACAGAAACACCGAAAAGCTGTTGTACATGCAGATGTGACGAAGACGCCCCACAACATCCCAAGTTAAACTAAACTTCTTTCAACATTAAAAAAATCTTTCATTAGAGATGAATCAATTCACGGCATCAAAAAACAAGGTGAATTCATGAATAATGAACTGAATTGAGGGGTGGGTAGGGAATTAATGTATACCTGAGACCATTTCAGTCATTTACCTTTGTGGGGGTGGGCATGCAGTTTGGGCATGGAGGGTAGCAGTACCGTCACCGTATCGTGCATGCGTTCATCTGATGACTCGAGATTCATCTTGAGCTTGTCAGCATCTTTGAGAGCTCCGTCATTCACTGCCGCAGGCCAATATAGTCGACTGTCTGCACACAAACATAAAACATATTGTAGTCACATGTGCTTAATGTTGTGGCCCGGGAGTCATTTAACAGCTGATGCCAAACATATCAAAACATTGATTGTACCGTGCGCTTGAGGCCGTTTAGCTCCACTGGACGCCAAGTTTTCCCAGCATTCCTCAGGAGGAAGGGGACCTTCCTCGTCCTCGCTGTCAGAGGAGTGCGTAGAAGCGTAGGAGCCGCTTTGGTCGTCCTCCAGGGACAGGTCGCTGTCCGAGTCGCTGTCATGGTCTGCACACAGGTGAGCGTGAGAGGACCGTAGGGGAAAAGAGCCGGGGAGGGAGGGGAGGGGGGGAGAGGTTCCATTTACCGTCATTCTCATGCTCGTTGGTTTCATGGAAGAGCGACGTGTGGTCGTTGAGGGCAATGTGCGCTTGGCTGGTGCACAGGCCGTCGTCCCTGAAAAACACGAGAGCTTGTAAAAGTGCTCCTCTACCATCCAACTCTTTATGCCCGCTCTTGGGTCCTCACCTCAGGACGAAAGGCACGTAGCTGTGCTGACTCTTGACGCTCTGCATGGTGCCGTTCAGAGATACGCTGGACTCACCAAAGGGAAGGTGGTACAACTTGCCGTCCGTGTAGTTGGTGTTGCATTTGTAGCCCTGGAACAGCAGAGATGCTAGCTTTTAGCGTTCTGCAGTCCCGTTGCATCATTTGTTGCCTCGGTTTCGGTTTTTTGAGTTATTTAAGTGTACTTTTCACAATAGCAGACCACATATGACCGTATGGGGCGATATGATATTTGCTTGCTGTGTTTTATATCTAATGGGACTTCTGTTTATGCTGCGACTTGATCACACCAAACAATGTTTCTAACCCAGTGATTACCAACCAGGGTGCCATGGGAAATGATCGACAGAGGTTTGGATCCTATGCCGTGTTGTCAGGGATGCCCCTGAGGTGTGACTGGGTGAGTTTAGCGGTGAAGGACTTACTGATGATTTGGATTTGAGCATGTGATCGGGATGTTTGTCTCCACAGCAGTACTTCATGGCATTCCTTGCGTCTTTATTGAACACGATGCGGAAGAAGAAGATGAAAGGACCCTGGATGATGACAAAGGCAATGTTCAAGGACATAACAACACTACCACTGCGTCAATAAGAATACATTTTCACATTATCTGGAGCGAATTAAGAGGGCACACCTGCACACAGTTGAAGCCGGCAAACAGGTAATGGAAGATGATCATATCGCTGTTGACAGAGAGCAAAGCCAGGAAGCAAGTGACTGAGACCAGGAAGAGGACAGCGCCTGCGGTCTTCAGGCCCGACCTGAGCGAGACATAATAACGATAAATAAAAAGAAACGAGAAACGTGTTCGGTCAGCGGACTGGTCTGACACTCACACTTGAGGTCCCTTCTCCAAGCTTTGGCGTCTCAGTGCGCAAGATGCTCTGCACGACAGGATGTACAGGAAGACGTTCATCTGCGGGTACAAACATCAAACCGCATTGATGCTTCTTGTTCTGGACAGTTCAACTCGGAAGAATCGACCAGGACTCACCGACACCACCATGGCGATGGGGCCAGCAAAGCTCCAGATGAGGGTGTCATACATGGACAGCCAGCAGAAGTCTGGGTTGCCGTAGCCTTCAGGGTCCAATCCCACCGCCAAACCTGCCGAGCAAACCCGTAAATCGTCATACTCTTCAAACTGCTGGGTTAAGTAACACAAATCGGGTGAACTAGCTAACCCAGTGCTGGGTCCCAAAAAAAAAAAAGAATTAAGGATTACTTATCCCCAGCGCACTGGGCTGA
This sequence comes from Hippocampus kuda, assembly GCA_901007745.1. Classification (NCBI taxonomy): domain Eukaryota; kingdom Metazoa; phylum Chordata; class Actinopteri; order Syngnathiformes; family Syngnathidae; genus Hippocampus; species Hippocampus kuda. The sequence continues at coordinate 13,036 of CAAKHF010015770.1, forward strand.
GGATTTGGAAATTTACAACTTCAGCACACAATTGTGTCCGAAATGGCTCAACAATCTGCCCAAATCAAATATTCAACCCCCAATCTGCTGGGTAAAAATAATTAACCCATCCTAAGATAAAAGTAACAAAGTCTGCTCAAAATTCACAGCAAGCGGGTTACAAAAACAACCCAGCATTTTTCTGTGTTGCATACTAACAGTAGTAAAAAAAAAAAAAAAAACCTACAAAAAAACAACAACAACAACAACATGGTTCTATGGTTTGAAGAGTGATATGGTTTCTGAGGGAAACCATAGCCACAATGTGGTCCGCAACAAAAACGCATCATATCAGATTTTGGACCTGTGATGAAGGCCGGTACTCCCCAGCCAATCAGATAGTAGAACCTCATGGGCCCGTAGTTGATGTCTCGAACTTCACTGAGCATTCGGTACACGTGCAGACCCTCCAGGAAAAGCCACGAGAACGTGCACAGGTAGAAGAAGTGCAGCAGGATCGCGATGACCGTGCACAAAAACTGCGGCAGGGGAAGCAGATTTTTTTTTTTTAATCCAGCTGCAGACTTCACTGAATAAAGGAGAAATTAAAAAAAAAAGACAACAACTCAAGGTGCTCACTGGATTGTCAGCCTGGTTGATCCCCAGGATGAAGACGAGCTCGGAGAGGAAGAGGGCGGTGGCGCCGTTGCTCATGATGCTGGTCTTGTTGCATTGCATGGCTCGCAGACACAGGAGGAAGACGGCGGTGAGGAAGAGGAAGCCAAGGGTGACTCCAACGGTGCTCCACGAGAGGATTTTAATGGGCAGGATCTCACCGTTCTGATAAAAATAACATGCAGACATTTTTTTTTTTTTAAAATCCAGATTTCCATGATAGGTCTGTGGTGGCCTTGTTCATCTTTTGGGCTGGTGCAAGTGGAACTGTTCAATGTCCTCCAGTGTTCCCCTTTGTTTACTGTGTTTTGTCTAAGAAGGCAGCCCCTCATCACCTCACAAAACTGAGCTAACTTCATGACCTCATTTGCATTGTTACCTCTCTCCTGGAGATGTCCATGAGCACAGCGAAGCTTGTCATGTGATAGCACTGACAGCTTATGTGAGTGTTGTTTCGAAAGACCACCTCACATCCCTTTGCTGACCAGCCGCCCGTTCCAGCTCTGATATGACACAATCATCAAACGTGACAACGTCAACAACACAGTCTCATCTTGTCTCCCGGTATGTGTGCGCACTCAACAGTATGGTGTGGTTCCAGAAGACGCAGATGGGTTTAGAGCGCTCTTCGGTGGTGAACAGGCGGAACTGCACGGTGATGGGTTTGTCAAGCTGGTGCTGCAGCAGCTCGTCGTTGTCGTGAACCGTGATGCTCACCACCGGGGTGTTGATTACTGGACGCTTTGGCACACTGGGGGTTAAAAAAGGCAAAAATACTGTAAATTCATCCATTTTATAGATTGCTTGCAGTTGAGACTATCCCAGCTGACTTTGGACACTCTGGACATGCTGCCAGCAAACTGCTGGGCACATTAAAATTTTTGAAATATCTTTTTGAAATGTGGGAGCACATGTAAACTATTCTTACCGGAGGCTTCTCTTGTCAGGGTCGTAGCTCTCAGGGAGAAGAGACGCCAGACTGTGGAAGATGATCACACTGGCGACGGCGTCCGGTTGGTTGTCGTCGGGATGGCGTCGCTTCCTGTTGGCGGAGCGGTTCCTCAGCGAAGATTCCGGAAAAACGTCCAGGTTCCTGTGGCCTTTGGTGTCCACGGGCGGCTGGAAGACCGAGTCGGGAAGCGTGACGGTGGTCTCCAGGTCGGCGGGGCGGGGGCCCCTAAGGGACTGGTACCGCGGAAGTTTGGCCCCGGCGAAATTCATCTTTTTCAGACGGTCCACTGAGATGACTGCATAGGACAAAATTAAATTGGTCCAGAATCTCAAAGTGTACTTTTCACAACCAACATGAGTATTGTATCTACTACTTTCCTCACCCTGTCCTGGTATAAAACTATTTTAGGAGATATTTTTGTATAATGACCTCAAGAGTATATTAAATTGTTGACTGTAAATAAATAAATACATAATAAACCCCGAAAATGTAAACTATTGCATTATATAAATTAATAATAGATTACCAGTATGTTGTGTTTTTTTTTGGGGGGGGGGTTAATAATATTTATTAAATATTTTTTAACTGATGATTTATATCATTCGATATTATCACAAGCATAACACTTTGAAAATCAATGTAATCATCCATCCATTTTCTTCCACGTATCCTGGGTTGTGTCACTTGGGCAGCAGTCAAAATGAAGCCCAGACTTCTCACTCCCGAGCCACTTCGAACTCTATATAAAAATACTAATTGTTCTTTTAAATTATCATGATTATGACTACTATTTAGAATTCTGACTATCGTGAAATATGAATGTATACGATTAAAAAAAAAAGCACATTCACGTTCCTATTCCCAAAGACTGAGTGGTATTGAAAATGGCTGCATGGTTGTTGTCAGTTGTAAGGTAGTCTCAATATCAGATGGCCGCTAGAGAGCGCTATAGCACTACCTCACCACTCGCAAAGAAGGCATAAAAAAAATCAAATAAAACAGGAAAATACAAATAAATTGAAGTAGTCATCAGATTTATGACTTACTGACTTCAGTTTACGTCAGACCTGCTTGGTAGAATTTTGTCAAGCTGTCTTAGTGAACGCTTAAAAGACTGCATGTCAAAGTGTTTCATCAGTTACCAACTGGAACTGAAGTAGAAAATGAACTGTCTTTCATATTCATCCATAGCTCATTTGCCTTTAGTTTGGCACACGCCTAACGTCGACGACAACATTTATGTATCACAAATCAGATATTGTTTAGTATAACACAGATTTATTACTTTTATTATATGTTTTATTATATGTTTGTTAAAAAAAAAACATGGCTAGTATGAGGCTCACCAATATTTGGTGTGACGATGGTAAAGGGGCTGAGGTAGGTCTTCCTCATATTCTGCGCCAGAGTGTTGGCGTATTCCTCGTAGCGGCGCAGCAGCGATGCCGTGCCACCCTCTGTGCGCTGTATAAGCTCCCAGTGAGGACGCGTTTCTTGAGAAAGGATGGCACTGCCCACACGGACTAGATTCTGCGAGGCAAGAGCCAGAGGAGATCAGAGGCCCCTTTACCGGTGACATCATCCAGCTCATTTGACCCAACTTGATTGAAAAGGCTGAAGCGGCGCGGTGCCGGTGTTTGTTTGGTACCTCGGTGAAGTGGACGTCCTGCGTGGCCGTGAGGTTGAAGCCCTGCTGCTTGCTCTCATGATGCAGTAGCCTCTGAGTAAGTCCGAAGGCCACTTTCACATCGCTGCCATAGTACTTCTCTGTGTGTAATGTGGCGTTGGCCAACATGGCCGCTGTCTGTTGGACGTGGACCGGGTCCAGCAGGGAAGCATTATGGGAAAACCTTTCAGACTGGGAGAGGACATGAAGACCTCTATTAAAATGTTTTTGTTTTGTTTTTTTACCACAAGAGTATGAACAGGATTATGTGACACAACATGGGGATTTATTTAGTCAGTTTTTTTTTCAGCAGTAAAAAAAAAAAAAAGGGGGGGGTTGGTCCTTACTGAGCTAAAGTGCAGAATGATAATTACACAAAATCATAAAACGAAAAAAATCTGTCGTATTTAAATTTCCTGAAATAGTGTTTAGTGTCATCGTTGAAAGAGTGTCAAATGTCAAATAACGTCTTTTTTTTCTTTTCACAAACGACTGATTATAATATATTTATTTCTAATTTCATTTCAGGGTTAGACTTGAATGCTCTGTTTAACTAAGAACAGCAGAGGTAGCAAGCATTTAGAAGAAATGTTTGAGGTAAAAACGTTTTGGGGTGGGGGGGTGGGGATCAAACTATGATTTCGAAGACTGTTTAAACAAGATGATGATATGAAAGAAAAATTCCTTTGAAAAGGGTAATGCATGACATCTGATGCATGCGCCGTAACATTGCTGTCCCTGCATTTCAAAATGCCAAATATTTGAACCTTTGGCAATTGCTTTAAGGAGCAAAGAGAGAGAAAGAGAGAAGCCACCCACCAGCACTCTCAGCTGGCTGAAGGTGACCGACGTGCAGTTGAAGAGATTAGGAGGCAGCCAGCCCTTGTGCTCGTCACAGTGGCGGATGGCCGTGCCTGTGACGGAAATGGAGGAGGAAGAGGAGGCGTGCGTTGTTATTACATGAGGTGGGAAATAGACTGCAGCTTAAAAAAAAGGCTCCGGGCGACCTCCATGCGTTGCCATTATTTTATGGTAATCAGAGCGTCAGCTGAAAAGACATCCTACCCAGAGTCCCCTTGGGGCAGGGGACTGCTGCAGGGAGCCCAAACTTAGTCCGGGGCCACCAGATTCCAGCATGGATGGCCTGAGGGCAGCTGTCATAGATGACTGGCACAGAGCAGAGTGTTGGGGAGTGGGGGGTGTATTTAGCGTGCAAAACATCGTAAATGGAAACGAACCTGAGTGTAAATGTGACGGGCTGTTACCTTCGCAGCCGTTAGCAGAAACCTCGGCGAAGGGGTTGTCGCAGCGGTTGCACTGGCGTCCGATCACGCCTGATTTACACTGGCACTGACCGCTCTCGCGCTCGCACGTTCTGGAAAAGGAGCCCACCGGGTAACAGTCACACAGCAGGCATGTGTTGCTGCCTTCGGGACGGTAGTGATTGTCCTACAAAGGGCACAAACACATTATTTACAAGTGTGAGTGTGTGAGCGTGTGTGTGTGTATTTGCTGCAATACACACGTCGAAACAAATGACATATTATCATACTTCAGCACGGACAAAAAAATTGAGAAATTCGGCCACTTGAAAGTCTTAACTCATATACAAACAGTGCATACATATTTTAAATCATTGATTGTGACCAACGACGCACTTACCTTACAGCGACACTCTCCACTGGTCTTGTTACAGTCCAAATCAAACCCGCGCTCAATGGGACAGTGACATGGCCCGCAGGTCTTGTGACCCCACCAACCTCGGGGACAGGGCAGGTCAGTCCTGCAGGGACGCAAGTACAGTCACATACTTTAAAAATATCCCGGCGTACTCCCGATTAGTTTATGTGGGGTAAATGTACTTTTTGTCGCAGTAATCGCCAAAGTAGTTGTGTGGACAATCGCATGTGTAACCGCGGGAGGAGCTGGTCTTCCTGGTGCACGTGGACTCGTGCTCGCACAGGTTGAGCGTGCACGCGTCGGTGCAGTTGGTGCCGTAGTAACCTGCAAACAAGTAAATGATGCAAGCGGGTCGTGTAATAAATGGATCCTTTCAAAAAATATTGCATGAAAGGATGCTGACCGGGACGACATGTGCATGAGTAGCTGTCCCAGTCGTCGCTGCAGTAGCTGTTGGCGGGACACGGGTTGGAGCTGCAGGGGTCGGGCACGTTGCAGCCCACCTCCACGTTGACCTTCCTGGCCTGACTCAGACTCAGAGCGCCACCAACGCGCAGTCCCTGCATGGAGACAAACGCCATCTTTCCTACCAAGGGCTGCATTGATATAACATCACCATGCTGAGTTTAAAGTCTCAGTAAAGTGAAAATAAATACATCCCCTTCATGGAAACCCTTCAGTCTCATAATGGGCAAAAGTATTGGGACAGGGAGCAGATACAGGGGTGTCCACTTAAAAACTCTTTCAATGCCAACAGCTCAAAAAAATAAAAGGAAATCTACTGAATGCGAGCCAATTCTAAGCATTCTGACTCATAGAATACTGTGTTTTATGACTGACATGTACACAAAGACACTACCAAATGAAATATAAGACTCTCTTTTGTCATCACACACAAAAAAAAGTTACAAATCTATCATATTACGGTTTTTTAATAATCAGCAGTAGAACATGGCTTGGGTTCACCTAAATCAATTATTTTGGTCCCCCCAAAAATGAGGAAAATAAGCTTTGTAAAAATATATTTGATGCTCAACAGTGACTTTGATGCTAAATATTTGTTATTTATTGCTTGACGGATGCCTCAGTCCTTTTATTCAACCAAATACTAACAATGACAATGAAAATGTGAATTTGATGGCAAAATAATGTATTTACAAATCATCAACAACAGTAGTAGTAGTATTTAATTGTGTGTACACGAGTGTGTGTGTGTGTGTGTGTGTGTGTGTGTATAGATAGTTTTATATATATATATGTCATCGTTCCTACTTTGACACGTCATAGGCGCTTCAAGAGGGACATGTAGCAGGAAAAGGACATTCAGCAGACGAGGGGCTTCCGCAAACCATTCGCACATGGTTGTAATTGGTACATACATTTGATCTAGAAGTGTCTGTCGCGTTTAGAGAGGGGTCTCACTTGTATGCAACCACGGAAGCCATGCCGAATTTTCCCATCAGGCATCATTAAACCTCCAACACTCACAGCCTTCAGCTTGGACTCCTGCAACTCCCCATCCACCTGCATACTGGCCTGAAACAAACAAGAAGACATTCAGTGCGGGAGTACTGACCTAACAAAATTGTCATGAATACATAATGCCATGTTTTCTCACCAGGTAGAGTCCGTGGTCTACTGACAGAACAGCTTTATGATGGCCCACCGGCCCGCCCAAACTGCTGATATCCAGTTGCAAATGATGCCAGTCACCGTCGTTTACCAGCACCTCCTCCACTCGGGACAGCGTGGAGTCCTCCCCCCTGTGAAGTCCCATCAGCACACTCCCGCCACGCAGCTGCAAAGGAAGAAAGGTGAAAAAAAGGACAGAGGCGGCAGGCAGGGGAGTGAATCAATAACAGATGAGCACAGAGCAGGAGAATATTAAGTAAAAGCACAAAAGCATTTGGAAAGTTAGCAGAGAGCAGGAAATGCCAATTTGTTGCAGTGTGCCACTGTAATGAAGAGAAATGGCCATTTTTAGACCCTTTTCAAATACATACAATATAAAATGAGGAGCTGGGATTAAATGTGTGGCGTCTGAAAAGACATCTAAATACGTCTTTGGGAGTGAATGAGTTAAAACACCCAGATTGTATGCCATTCTATGACCCTGAGGAATAAACTGACATTTCTGTGTTTTGCGACACGTGAGCAGAAAATTAGCATCTGATGCAACGGGCGGCAAAGAAGAGCGCGTTGGTTTGTGTTTCAAGTGCTTAAAGCCAAGACCGATCTCACCTGCAGCGTGAGATTGTGCCGCAGTCCGGAAGAGATGTGCAGCAGCATGGCGCCGGCTTGACGGGTGCGCAGCATCAGCTCCACGTGCCATGGCATGGAGGTCGCCGTCGCCAAGTTGTTCCATTGCAACAGGCTGTTGCCCAGGAAACGCTGCGGGTTGGCCATCACTGTAGAAAACATATCGTCTTGATATTGGGTGGAATTTCTAAAGATGTCAAAAAACACGTGATGGTTGAACAGTCATCATGCACGATGTCAGAAAATCTCAGGGAGGCGCGGCGCCCTGGTGGTGAGGACGTTTGCCTCTCAGGGTTCGAATTTTGGCTCCTCCTCAAAGCGCAATTCATGGCAGGTCGACTAAACTGAAAAAAAAAATGGCGTGTTGAATTTATTCCGTTTTATTTCATCAACTAGTTGCACAAAATAAAATCATCAGGATCCAGATAATTTTTTTGCAACTTGTACTTAAGGCTCTAGTTTCATCGACAGATGCTCATGCCTTCAGTGTAAAAACTGACATATCTTCAATTTCATGCCTTGGAAAAACTCGGTTTGTATATTTGAGAATTGGGCAGACTGCGCTGAGCCATGATAGCCGTTCTGGCGGACGAGGGCATTTTCTTTTACACGCCCCTGGCGCAGCTGACAATATGGAGACAGAAAGTAGACTAGACGTCAGACCATCTAAAAGCGGGTCTAAGTTGCGGCGCAGGTGATGTCACGCGATATTGGTGCTACTGATTCTGCGCATTGGTTCTGCGCTTTGCTATTATGCTGTGGATGTCATTAAACTTCATTCCCTGCCTCACCTCTTTCACAATTTCTTCCCCCGAATCCAAGCGGGCAGTTGCAGCTCAAGGAGCCCCACAGGTTGACACAGGTCCCTCCATTCAGACACGGGTTGTTGGTGCAGAAGTGTCTTTTGGCGGAACATCCTGGCAAGGTGAGCATAAAATAAAAAAGATTCATATTCACTTCTGGCGTGTTTCTACTTCATTATTTCATCACAGCAGCAAAGAAGTGAAGGTAGCAGACTGTTGCAGTCATTTTCTCCTGATACACTTTCCCTGCTGTGCTCATTATAATCAGTGCTTGCTCTCTCTCTCACTTGGCAGCTCTCACGCACACACTGACTACCACACTGAACCAAAGCAAATCCGTCGGAGCTTTTGAGTGTCGAATGTTGTCGCCGCATACCGGGCAGCGTGCCGTTGTTAGCGATGTAGCCGGCCATGTCGACGCGTTGCTTGTCTACACGCAGATTCTTCATGCAGCCCACGAATTGGTGGTTTCGGACAGGAAAGTCTTCTGGGAGTTTGGGGACCCCTCCGAGAAGCAGCGGGCCGGTCAGGTCCAGTGATCTGACGGCACAGAACACATGAACATTTTATACATTGCAGTTCTGCTTCAAAAGATATCATTGGCACTCATTAAAGGAGAAATGTATTTAAAAAAAAATCATAACAGAAATAGTGCGCAGTGTTGCTATTAGAGCCTGCAGATAAAACCAGCAAAGTAGTAAACATCGTGGAAAAATGTAACACCCTGGAGATGTGGAACTTCATTTCAGGAGTTTACTCCTAATGAGCACACTGCAAAGAAAGTCATGTGCTAAATTATGGAAGTGAATAATAAAAGTCGTGAGAGGATGCCGCTGCAAGAACTTTATTTACACCACCACTGCAGGAAATTGTATTTATTTATTCTCACTTTTTGCTCCCAGATTGGCTTCCCTGTGCGGAGCAGGTGTAGTTTCCAATCACGTGACCGAATCTCAGAGCCACAGGGTTGTCGCAGTTGTCCACAGTCACCACCACCACCTTCTGGTCGGAGGGACCCTGCGGCAGGCCGGCCTGGTTTACAATGGGCTGTGAGAAACACGGAAAACCAAAAATAATTTCAAGATATTTTAGGTGAAGATTTGATTGATGTCCTTGACAAGCCTCGTTGCCTTGGAACGTCAATGCCAAAATATTAGGTACACTCCCATAATAAAATATTTTGAAGTTGAATTGAAGTCTACTGTCAAAGAAAAAAAAAGAGAGAGAATGACACGTTTGAAAGAACCACATAACTTGAGCATTAAGTCCTACCTTAAATGTTGACATATATGTTAAATGCCATAGACAGGCTAATGAATAGCATCTATCTGGCTTTAAGCAACACATGAAGGCAGACAGTATGTAAAACAATCACAGGCACATATTCTTTATCCTTGACTATTATTGCTGCGGTGACGAGGTCACTTTAGAGTAGCTGAAGGTCCTTTGTGTGTGCATGATATTATTATTCTGCCCCCCAGAGGCAAAGTCATTTACAACAGAAGGTGACACAACACACTAATTGCTTAATCCTTTACGGAATTCTTTACAAAATATTATCAAGAGCTATTTTCCTTGTTAAAAAACACATTCCAAAATGTTTTTTAGGGAGCCGAGAACAGATTAATGGCATTTCCATTCATTTCAAAGAGGAACGATTTTTTGAGATACGTGCAAGAGTTTTGAGTTACCTGTCCTCTGATATTTGAAATATTTTGGTGACCTTTACAGGTACACGAGACTGCCGAATAATATGAACAGTTATCAGTCCATTTCAAACACCAATAATACTGTAATCATATTTTAAAAGTTTATTTTAAGCACATTAACAATTGTGTACAGTATTTTCTAATATCTGTGGCTCCTATCTGATTTGTTCTTTGTTCATGCAAAACTTTGTGTCCGTCAACCTAGTGGAAAATAGCTTGTTCAGATTGACAGATTAAAGTATAAACGGAAGCACAAGTAGACTCACACGGCTATTTTAAGACACTGCAGTATTTTGGGTTACGAAGCAATCCTAAATAGCAGTGGCGTTAAGAAAATATTGTATTGTTCTGCCGCATTGTGGCAAAGATTATTTGGTAAATCAGCAGTGATTCCAGCCAGTGCAAAGCTGCGCACAGCTTTTTGAGGCAGCTTAGACGACGGCGCAGCTTTGAAACTGGGAAAGATCAGCCACATGATCTTTTGCCTTGAGCCTTTTTCGGCTTGTCGTTCTGCTCCCAAAAATCTGCTTATCCCAGCTGCTGTTGTGCGTTTCGATAATTCATACAACAGCCAACGGCAGCGTATGGCGAGATCACGCGCACACGCACAAATGGCCGACCCTCAGCAGGACATCATCCCTGTCAACAAAGGGTCATCTTCATTGTCTGAGAAGCCAATTGTGGGGAGGCGGAGTTTGGGGACAACAAAAAAGAAAAAGCAAGAGGGTGGAGGGGGTGTGGTCTGCGGGGGCCGAGAATGACGATCCTATCAATAAAGGTCACGAACTCTTTCAAACTGGGCAGTTTCTCTGAGGTCACGCCAAGCTCATTTTAACTCTAAGCATGGGTTCAAGCTGCTGCTGCAAACACTGAGCAAAGAAATGACCAAGCCCGCCTAATAAGGCCCCCCCCCCCCCCCCCCCCCCCCCCC
>CAAKHF010015770.1:28836-46708 GCA_901007745.1 Hippocampus kuda
GGGGGGAAGAGCGGGGTGGGGGCGGGGGGCATCATTAGCGCACGGAGGGAGAAGCGGGAAGGAGGAAGTCTGTTTCAGCAGATTATTGAGCAGATGTTTGCATCTAGAGCACTCAGACGGTACATCTAGAACATGGGTGTCAAACTCAAGGCCCCGGGGGCCAGATCCAAGCCGCCACCTCATTTTATGTGGCCCTCCAAAGCAAATTATGTACATCAACTCCACATTTCTTGGTAAAATACAAAAATTGCAAATAGTCTTTACTTTTAAAAACATTGAGATTGCAAGCATTTTTTCTCCTTATCAATCCCCTTTTAAAATAGATTTTAATATTTGAACAGTTGCCATTGTCCTGTGATTTTAAAAGTCGTTTTTCCAATTTGTTGTGTTTATGTAATCTGAGGCGATCGTACATTTGTTTGGGTTCAAAGACATAATGGCCCTCAACAAGTAAACTGAATTGCAATGCGGCCCACGACAAAAATGAGTTTGACACCCCTGAGCTAGAACGAAGGCGTGAAGGTCAAACAAACTTGACAACAACAAATTCAACGATTCAAGGCTACATTTATGCTGATTGATATTAGCTATTACCTATTTTAAAATTGGCAAACCCCACCGTAAAGGCAAAAAATAATAAATGAAACGGCCAGCACGTCTTGAGCTAGGGTTGGCGGCGGTTTGGCGTTTTACTCAAAGACGACTTTCGCGTTCTGATGATCCCTAATGCAGCTCTCGTCGTCTTCTCCAGACGTCTTTCGCAACTCCCACTTTCAATAGCGGCGCTCAGACGACATGAGCAGCTGCCTACCCCCTCTTGTACTGTAGCCCGATCGCCGCAGCCCCACATGTATGTGATGCTAATGGCGCAGCATTGTTTAAGGGGAGAGGAGCCGCGGGGGCGCGACAATATCGGCCTGCTTATACAGAAAAGCTCAATCATAACCTTGGAGGAGAGAGGATGGAGATAAAAACGACAGTGGACGGAATTCAAAAAACGCCCTAATAAAATCACAAAAAGCCATCTGAAATAATATTCGGATTCTCTCACTCGGCAACCCTTTCTTCGTCTTTGTCGTATCAATTTAAAAGGCTCCACTACCTTGACCCCCCTCTGCCCCGCCCCCCTGACCCTCAAGGGCCCTCGGAACTATGAAAGTAATCAGCTGGAAGTAACCACGCACATCACTTTGTGTCGCATTAGGCACTCATCAGTTAAAAAAACAACCAGTCTGCCCTTATGTGGGGAACCATGTCACGCGATGCCAACATGCTACAATGCAGATGACGTGTGCACTGAGGAAGAATAAAGAAGGAACCTTTACTCATTGGGGCATGTGTACTGTACGTAATACTAAACTGCGCTGTAGGCGACACTGTACATGTGAACATTCCACAAACACTGGATGGATTGTTTTGAAATAACTGTGCTAATATAAGATCACTAGTGGGTTTATTTTAAAACATTTTCCCATTGTTGTATAATTCTTATCAATATGTACAAACGTTCTTTTGCACATTGGAGTAGTGGCTAGCATTACTTGTTCTCCTGCAATCGCCTCAGGCTCGGAGTATCGGCACCTTTGACGTCGCTACTTCTGTGACCTGCCACTGAAAAGTAGAGCACTTTGCAAACTGGTCAGGGCAGTTTTCCATCGAAAAAAAAAAAAAAAAGACGGTCATCTGAGCCGGGCTTCAAGGAGTGTCGGGCCCAGAAGAATCACAAGGGGGATATTATTTTCAACTACGGACATTGTCGGGCAGGTGAAGCGGTGATGTAAGCATGGTCGTTGTCACATTCCGTCTGATGCCATCTGAGATACTTGGCAACATCTGTTGCGTTTGGCTTTTATCGCCCATTCCATTCATGAAAGATGAATTTTCTGCTCATCAACTGGCAACTTTCGAGGCAAAAAAAAAAAAAATTGCTCCAAACTATAGATACTGCATTAAATGTCACCTCTAAATTGATTGCAGGATCTCGCCTACAAATACACTTTTCCCTTTTTCCACTAGCCATAAAAGCAAGTCCGCAGATGTCATGCGCTCGATCGGTTCGCCGCGGCTCCGCATTTATTTTTAGCTAGAATGTGACACTGCAGTGGCTCCACAGAAAAGGCCTGATGTTCAACGATATCCTGAGAGGTGTGTGGAGGTGGATGAGCACTGAGTCACACTGCGCAGAGAGCAATGGAGGTGATACAGACAGTACAAGTGATATAGAGTAGATGATACAGGTAAATGCAGTTGATATGTGGAACAGGAGTTTTGCAGTTGATGATGATATAATTAATATTCACAAATAGTCCCAAATGACTGAAGTGTACTTAACAAATGTACTGGACTGGATTGAGAAAACGTTCAAGCCGCTGTCACATTATTTACAGTTTTTAACATTTAATTCAGTCATTCTTTCTAATACCACTAGGGGGTGCACCACAAATAAAGCGGTGTTGCATCGGAGTCCCCTTCCAACTACCGGTGAAATTTCTTCAGCAAGCCCCCTTCCAATTGGGTCGTGTGACTCCCGCTAACGCTAGTCTGGCGGGCAAAACAGGTGCTATCAATACGTGATGCGAATAACGCAGCTTACGTGAGCGAAACGGTGAAATGGAAGCGTTGGCGGAGACCCTTAAAGGTGAGGAAGGAGTTTGGGGGGAAGTTGCGGGTGGTCATCTCGCAGTAAGGCTTCTCGTAGCCGCCCGACGGACATTCGCACTTGAACCCGCCCACCAGGAGGTTCACGCACACGCCGGCGTTCTTGCAGACTCCCGCAGCACAGCGGCCGGAGCGTGACGACAGCTCACAGCGCTCACCTGAGAAAATGAAATCATCAGAATAATAATATTAACGATGATGATAATATGTATTTCCCAAATGTGTAAGATGTTATTGATACAGCGCCTAACAGTGTGCGTATTCATCATCAGCATGTCTTCTGTGCTTATTTCCCGACATTTTCCACTGAGCTTTCAATCAGGCGTCGCAGCTCCCTTGGCCTGCGCTGGAATGTGCGTCAAAGTTGGAGAGTCATGCGGCGAGTGAAACACTGGCCGCCCACATCTTCAACATACCTTTCATTTGGAATCATAAATCATGCTCCACAAAAAGTTTGCTTAAGAGCTACTGGGATGTGCGTTCAAGTCAGTCGGGGGGTAAACCCACACGACGCTGGAAGAGACCAATATATTCTACTCTGGCTTCAAACAGCTGCTTCCCTTCAATCCATCTATGATCGAAACCGTTTGTACTCGCTAGGGTTGCAGGTGAGTCGAAGCCCCTTATGGGACGTCTACACTCTTCCAAGCGTCCCCGCGCTGCTAAGGTGCCGCACTGACGTTGCCAGGTGAGTGCGACACCAGGGTGCAGAGCTCAGAGTGACAAATGCTCCCCCCCACCACCAATCTCCTGATTAATAATTCAAACAAGTCACTATAAGCAGGGGCCGCGTGTGAGCGTTAGCTGCCGGCATTAATCATTAAGGCGGCAAATTGCGCCCTTTAATGTTTACTTCATGCCTGCATAAATGATCAATGCAATTGGAATATGAATCTCTGTTAAATTATGTATTTAAAAAAAAAATGTCATTTTGTTATTCCCCAACGCATCGCAAAGTCACAAACATTGACAAACGGGAGTCAGTAGTTAAGCAGAATAAATTCAAGGGCAGCAGAAAATATTAGACAACTCTGAGGGTGTGCACCACCCCCGCGCCCCCAAAATGCAGAGGACTTGCTTGGTTCAAATTGATAAAATACTCGACTTGACTACGACTTGGTATTGCTGAGAATCAGACTCACTACTTTTCAAAGAAAAAAAATGCAGGCTGATGCGCTTCTTTCTGCACTTAATCATGACAGCTTTAAAATGTTTTGACTGAAAAGCATCCAGACTTGAGGCGACAAAATATCGGATGGCTCCTGTGGAGTGAAAAAAATGGCGTTTTGTCCAAGAAAGTGAATAGATTTGTTCTCGTTAGTTCCAACACTTAAAATTGGCGATCAATGTGAAAAATATCAGTTGCTTTGGGGACAGACCAACAGAATGGATTTGTGACAAATTTTAAAATTGAACATATTTGGACATGTGGTTTTTGAAGCCACCTCCTAAAGCATTTAGATTATGACTTGATTTACGACTTGCTTCAGCAAAGTCACAATTCGACTCGAGTCGCTTGATTTTTTGCCACAGTTATTTAGAACTTGCTTGATTGAAAATGGAAGGTTCCAACTCGAGACTTGATTTCTAACTCACACATGTGTGACATAATCCCACCTCTGGTAAAACGTTATCAGGTTTGCCTTAATGAGACGCGCCAGAGGAGATTTCCTCAGAGACGTAAACGCGAGTGGGGCGTCGTCAGGTTGCAAGGTAGCATGAGCACTGATGACCCTCTCCAAGAAGCACCGAGCTCAACTTTTAATTACACACTTGAGAGCGACAATGAGGTCAGTGTAAGGATGCGCAGCACCTGATTGGGACATGATCGCTATGAGGCACCTTTGGCCCTCCTGCGAACAAGCGGTAATATGCAATCGGTGAAAATCTGTGACGTAGAAAGTCACATTAGGAAAAAAATAATAGTCATGTTAATTTTGCTTGTAACTTTTAATCCACCATTTTGAATTATCAGACAGGATGAAATACGTTTTTGTAATCTTCTCTCAGAGATACACTGAAGTGGTTGTTATTGTTTGGCAACAGTGTCGTCTGCATTTGAAAACAAGATTTGTTCCGAAACGCATTCACAGCCGAAAAATGAATTTTGGGAAAGTATGAATGCAAGCTGCATGACAAGCACAAGCAGGGTGCAAGAACGCTGTGAGAAAAGCGGGGAGAGGGGTGGTGGTGGTGGTGGTGGTGGGGGGGGGGGGGGTGGTGTTCTCTCACAACTCACTGTGTTCTTGTCAGTTCACTCGGTTGCATGATTGTGATTCAAATCAAGACTTTTCACGACTGCAAATTCACACTTGCCTCTCTGCAAGTTTTTGAATGTTGTCGTTACTTGTTCCCAACAAGCACGCTGACTTCTCACGAGTATCTTTTTTTTTTTTTGGAATACATTTACACTTTTGCAGACCTCAGCAAAACACATCACTTCAAGGCTGCGGGTATTGAATGATTTTAGAACTGATTATTCTGTCAATTATCTCAACCAATAAAATGAATAATTTAAAAAAAAAACGCTTATACCCTCTTGAAAGGTTTCATTTCAAATGACAAATCACACAAACAATTTTAATCACCTCTACGTTGCACTTTTACACCACTGCAAAATACAGCTCAATCACACCAATAACACCACGACTGAAAAACTTCAACTTCATTTTCTTTTTAAATGCTGCATTTTTAGCATCGAATCTTATTGACTTTTGAAGTTGTCATTTCAACAGTCACGTGATTGTAGTTGCTTTTATTTCTATCATGCAAGGTGATTTCCCATCTCATCGGCAACTACGAAACACCTCAAAGGATCAAATTCTTTCACTGAAAATCTGTCCTTCTGAAGAGTGTTTAAAATGATGGCTACATTTTCTTCTCTGTCTCTCGCCCCCCCCATCACTACCATCTGGCAAACGCCTACGGTCCAACAGATCCAAACCACACACGCGCATTCACACATCCATGCACCCACCACCAACACTGAACTATTCCTCAGATTGTTCATCCATCTTTAATTGCAGCACTTAGCCATGTGAACCACACAATGCGAGCGCTTTGATCAACACAACGTTGGGAGAGGAGAAAAAAACAACAACACATCGAATAAAACCTGCATGAGTGACTGTGACAGAATGACAGATTCAGAACCCCTCCTTGAAACATTCAACCCCCCCCCCCCACTAGCTGGTAAAAATACCCGTCTGCGGTTTACAGGGGAAAGGAGTGAAAATCCACCCACTTTCACCCACTCACATGACAATTCCCATTGAAAGCGCCCGCAGTTCAGCTCTGACACCCACAACCATGCACGAGAAGATTTAAGTGCCACTCAACCTGGTGATGGGGCCCACACATTCGGACACTATTTCAGGTGACGCTATAAAATGCAGCGCCTGAAATAAAACGTTGGAATGTTGGTTTTGGAATAATGGAATGGCGTGTTCTTGCAAAGGGGGGCGGGGCGTTGGTGGGCAGGAAATATGTTAAGAATATCAGTCAATAGCAGTCAGGTTTCTTTCATGGGACAAATGTTTGACGGATTTCAGTCTGTTCTGCTGTTCTGGTTAGCAACAGGGTTCACTCTGGACCTGTGGCGTAGTGGGGATTTTTTTAAGTGGGTGTACGCGATTCTGGGATGTTCTATATATACATACAGAACATCAATCATAGGCTACAACACCAGTTGAACTAACGTTAAATTTAATATTTTACTACTACAAAATAATCACAGGCCAAAGTTATTAAGCATAACTCGCATTAGAACAATGATCAACAAACATTTCAATAAAAATTGAATTTGGCGTCGGGAGAAGTGGGTGGACGGCGTACCCCCGCGTACCACGCCCACTACACCTCTGCTCTGGACTCTTCAATGTCGGGGAGTGAGCAATAGAGTCGATCATCGAGTCCAAACTTTTTTTCACCCATGGCAACATAGAGAAAAATGAAAGGAGGAGGTAGGCCACTTCACCTTGCGTTTATGAACCATACCAAAAACCACTTCAACATGTACAGGTATAGTTCAACATATGCTAAGCAGCTCAGCATGTTTAAAAAAAAAAAGAAAAAAAAAAGGTCTTAATCTCAGCCTATATTATGTCTCCCAAAATTTGTGGAAATTTGCTTCAAGCGGACAATGCACCTAAGAGACCCTTTGAAACTAGAGCTGTATTTCCGTGAATGGCGTATATCTGTGGCGTCGTGCAACTCTGCACAAAGGTGGCGGATCTGAGAAAGGTAGAACTGTGACGCTGTGGGAGTGGTTACAGACAATTTCAATAAAAGAGGCTCATCTTATTAATTGTGGCGCACCAGTTACTCCGTGACAGTCCCGACATGATCTGAACACACATCTACGCCGTCAAGCGAGCACTTGGAAACCCTCCCCCGGCCCCCCCTCCATCCCCGCCGACGATCGTGCTCTAATATGGAAATCAGGATTCGACGACATTGATGTCCTGTCACAGATAAACTGTCAATGAAAATACAGCCCAGCATGTCAATTACTGTGAAGACAACTATTTGAGGAATACATCAATAATATACTGATAGTCCTTATCAAAAAATTATTTTATTGTATATAGTTGTGAATAGCGTACTTAATACTGGTAGACGGAATATTTACAATATGGAATTCAAATCCGAAATAACAAATAAACAAAGCCTTTATGTACTTAAGAGCAATTAATATGCTGCTTCAAAACTTAAGTCCGTTTTTGCCCTACTTTACCTTCCAATAAATAGGATGGGACGTAATCGCCATAATATTCACGCTATATTGATTAACATATTTTATTTCGCGCGTCTCTCTTTTTGCAAAATGAATATGAATGAGCCACTTTTAACCCAGTTGAGAATGTCAGCGTTTTTGGACTAAATATTCCTGCGGCAGTTCTGCTGCCGACAGTCCCGCTCCAATGGGAGCTTGTGTCGCAACATACTGCATGCGGCACGTCGTATGTTTCTTTAGTGTGTCACCACAATTCAATCATCAGCAAGGACATATTGCTGTCAAATCAATGTGGAGCTCCTGCCGCATCTCAGGATGAAAATTCAAGTGTGGGGGTGAATAACTTTGCAGGTAGACATGCTGAGACATAAGTTGCATCAGGAAAAAAAACAAAATAGCCGAAGAGTGTTACAAGCCAACAACGCGCTTTCTAAAAGTCCGCTATATCGCTGCTCTATATTCATCGCGAGTGGGTTTGGAATGCGTCCCCAGTGATACATGAGAATTCTATTTCAAATTTATATTTCACTAAAGCCATTTCCTGGTTGACAGAGAGCTGTGTGAGTAAGGCCTCTCACCTGTGTAGTCGTCCATGCACTCGCAGGTGAAGCCTCCCTCTCTGCTGCGACACACACCGTGAACGCCACAGGGTTTGGAGTAGCACAAGTCGATCTCGGTCTCGCAGTAGTCTCCCGTGAAACCGGCGGGACAGCGGCAGCGCAGGCCGGCGATGGGGTGGATGGGCCTGAACAGGATGGTGTCGGATGCCACGAAGGGGGCCAGGCTGTCGAACTTGAGCACGGACACACACTTCATGTAGTTCTCACAGGGCTCGCGCAGGCAAATGTTGTCATCAAAAGGTAGAACTTCCTGGGAGGAGATCTGGGCCAGAAGACTGCGGTTCAGGTACAGCCTCTCCTGGAGCTCCTCGGAGCCGAAAAACTCCGACCCTCCGCCTTCGGCCCCTCTCCCGGTACCGTCTTCCCCACGCTCGCCGAGCCCCGGAAGACGCTGGGCGGCGTCGCCCGGCACGGCCACGGACAGGCTGACGTTGAGGATGCGGGCGCTGACGTCGGTGTCGTCCTGAATGTTAAAGATGACGACGTCTTCGGGGGCTGCGGAGAGCACGCGGGCCACACCGTCCAGGAACTGAGTAAGCAGCAGGGAGAGGAAGTGCTCCTGAGAGGTGTTGGCGAGCCTCAGTGTGATGCTGTTGGACAACATCTCATCTGTGATGATTGTGACCTGAAGAAGGCACTGGGCTGACACGGAGTGTACGCCATCTACACAAACACACAAAGGAACACGATGTTTTTTGTTAGTGAATATGTCACAACTGAAAAATCAAGTCTCATGCTGAGCCAAAAGCCAAGAAAAAAACCACAGCACTAATCTGTCCTCCCTGAAGTTGGGGTGTTGTGTAGTTTGGCAGAGCACAAACAGTTTTTCAAAAAGAACGTTTGCTTGCTTCAAACCATTTATTGACGCACCCAGTTGAAGTTTACAGTAACCCAAACACAAATAAAAACAGAACTACACATGATATATTTTAGCAAACACACAGCTTTGTGTTGGACAAAATAGCTCGCGCTAGCTTAGCGCTAGCACAAAATGAAGAACACAAAGTGTCTGACGAATAGCATCGATATCACAGGACAACATTTACCGATTTGAGTGAATCTTATATCCCATCTTGAATAAAATGTGTTTTGAACAATATTTGATTAAAACAAAACATAATTATCATCATAATTACAAGACAATGTCACTATGAAGGATTGGTACTTCGTATCAGCAAGCACTCAATTGAACATACAGTACCTATACGTGTACTGAAAAAGGTGCTAGCATCGTATATTTATCGAGTGCACTTTAGAAACGACAAAGCTTTTGAATCGTTGATGAAATGAAGTTGAAGAAAGTGTTTTCCAGGACCAAAGCGCACATGTGGCCCTCCTCCAGCCTGTCATTTCCAAGAGTTGGCCATTAAAAAGCACAAAATAACCGGGCACCATTTTTGACTTACTGTGTGATGAAATTCAAGTTTTCAAAACAATGCGGATTAACACTACCTCGCATGTTTCTGTTCACGCATGCAAATGAAGCCAAACCAGAGTTCACGTGCAAACAAACGAGACCAGCTCTTCAGTAGCACGTTTCAAGTGATATTGTTCACACTTGACCGAATGAACAGCACCGCGATTGCGCTGAAGCCCCGAGCGCACCTGCCAAGTGTGAACACTGCCTACAATAGGACGACGCTTCTATGAAACACTTTCCTCAAATTCTCGGTTCAAAAGAAGAATTTATCTCCCGCTATGCGTTCAACAAATGATAATAACGTACCCCAGGCCCAAGAAAGAACAAGCTTATGTTTCCTTTCATTACACCCCAACTCCTAATCAAGAATTTTACGCTTGCATTGAGTGCAAAATTCCTCCTTTCTTTGTCCGGAAGCAGAAATGCTTCTTCATTTTACATGCCAAGTCTCCAAGTTCAACAGTTGAAGCGTTTCTCAGCCCCGGTTAATCACTTGTCTTGTCTCCTCTTGTTCCCATACCACATCGTGTAAACGTTCACCTTCAATAACTCCAATAGTTTGCTTTTCACCGCCTGTGTGCAGTATTTCCAACTCCGTCGTTTACAAAAGTGAAACGTTTGCGATCATCCACAAAGGTAAATTTGATTTATATCCACCTTCAGCTTGTGTTTTTATTTATTTGAATCACTTGAATGAATTTTGAGAAACAGTTTGGAAAGATCATATAATCCAGTTTTTGGTGTATGAAGATGACATGATATTGGGGTAGTGTTGTGTTGATGTTGCCAGATGTTGATATTTTACTTCCTAAAAAGAGGTCAGTTTGGACTGTATTGTTCACGTTAATCTTGATGAAATTTCATAATCGGTCCTACCTGAAGTCCACAGGCAGCAAACACAAAACCAGTTCAATCAACTCAAACGTGTGGTGAAAACAGGCCCACCGCCTTCCCCACTCCCAAACAATCAATAGGCCGCTTTGTTTGAGGAGCCTGGACGCCGGCCAGAGGGGAGAACCTGTGCGCACAACCCGCACAAACAAACAGAAAACTTCCCAAAGTTACCAGATCACCATCTGGCATCGGGCGAGTTAAAAAAGTGGGATGCCAGGCGGGAGGGAGAGGGAGGACGAAGAGGAAGAGGGGGCAGGAGGGGGTTCTCAAAGAGGAAGCAAAACAGAAGCATGTTCGACACGGTTCTAATCCCTCTGTTTTCAGTCAAGAGCCTCCGACACAGCAATAATACATGGCCGGAGTGGAGGAAGTACAGAAACAAGCGGGACTAATTCACACCGTACTGTCAACACACGCGCACGTGCACACACTCGCACACAAGCACACACACACACACACACCTGTGCACATGAGACAAATGCTTGCACATAAAGAAGAACAAATACTGTAAAGTGAAACTCCTCTACAACGAAACCTACATGGGCGAAAATACCCCCTAGTGTGGAAAAATCTTCATGCATTAACACCATTCCCACTTTCTTGCCCCCCATACAACGAGAAAAAAAACCCTGTTGCATTATACGAAATCTTTTTCTCTGCTCTTGCCTCGCGACGACATTCACTACAACGAAGTCTAATCCACATACTGTATCAATACTGCACGGCACATGGAACACAATCGACCAATATTAAATTGGCAGCTGACATTGCTCATTACGGCCGCATTTCTGCAATGACAGTATAGCCCGATAAACAGCTCTCAATAAAGAGGGGCTTTTAAAGGGTCGCCCGAGTATGAGGACAGACATGGCCTTAATTATGCCCTCTGCCAACGCGCATTCTTGGATGGAGGGCTCGGGCACAGCTCCAGGCGTGGATGCAACGCTGGGAAAATGAGCACGAGGAGAATCTTCTCTGAAAGGAAGCAGACCATCCTTCAAATGGGTCATTCTCCATGGAAGGATTCTCCGCGCAGGAAGAGGGAGGGGGAAGCAGGCCCTCTTTGGGCCAAATGAGGGACATTTAGATCCCAGACCTGGAGTGTGACGCTGCTTTCACTTTGGACCTTTGTGGGCTTCTGGGAGCCTCTCGGCTACAAAGTGGCACCAGGGAAAAGATTAAACGCACAGTGTGGTTTTGGGACGGCCCATGGAAGTACACGGAACCAAGTGTGTGCATACGTGTGTTCATGCACACATCGAAATATGTCAGTGGGAGTGGTTATTTGACATTCAAGTTATGGAAAAGACAAAGCCGCCTGTTGTTTACGGAGTTATTGACCGAATTATATGATTTGATTGTGATGTCAAATCACAGATTTTGCTTGTTGCTGACTGTAAATGTCTCATTGAGAAAAAAAAATTAAAGTTCTTGTCAGATGGGCCATGATTTGAGTTCTTTGCAAAGCAGTCTTCATGTTGACATCTATAATTACAGAGGACAAAGCATTTTCATTGCAGCATTGCTAAAACAACAAATGTGACGTTTACACAGTAGCACAGTATATGAATACATATATCCTTGCGGGTAATACTATATTTAAGTCTTCAGGAGGGCTTAATGGTCGTGATAATTGCCTGCTGAGGGACAGGCAGTGAGAGAGCGAGCGAGAGAAAAGAGATCGGGGAGACCAGCCTAATTAGTCCACAAAGTTACCGTCCAGTGTCCCAGCGGATTCCCAGAAAATGTCAACCAAGTCATGGTGGATGAAGAGCAGAAAGGCACTGTGACCAAATGGCGGCGGAAAGAGACATCAGCAACCACCATGCATCGTAGTAACTCACAGGCATCTTTAAAAGCCCCCCTCTCAAAGAAGATGTCAATGATTGAAAGCTTGACTCTTTATTAGTTTTTTGCGGATGGTTGTATTCATGGAAATAATAGACATACACTCACGTTACAGATACAAATTGTGTGTATGTATGTATACATTTTAAGAACAATTTCCATACATTCGCAGTCCACAAAAAAAGTTCAGATACCACAACATCAACATCATTTTAGGACAATAACTGTCACAGACCCACTTTCAAAATCTATTTTCTTCCATTTTTCACTGCTTCGGACACTGCAAGTGAGTGGTTTGAGTGTGAAACTCTTTTGGCAATTGTTATACGTCCAAATAAGAGATCCGTGGCGCACACAGCAATCGAACACACAACAGTGTTGACCTGAGAGAAGAGTCCCTTTGGGGCTGTTTTGATTTCATTAACAACCAAATACTTGAAGCGGCCTCTAATGCGATATATGTATTACCGGTACTTAGTGGGAGTGCTCTGTGTCCTTTTACAGACACAACATTACTTAATGGGCAGTACACGTGTAACGTTTTTATGGCTACTTTGTGAGTAGTGCTTAGAGGTGCTGGTGCTTGTCAGCAAAGGGCCAGCTGAACTGTCCAACTGTAAATCTGGTCAAGTGTTGTAACTTTACACTAGGCAGCACACTTGTCTAGAGATCCAGATGAGGGTTTTTCATCTGGGAACCACGTTTTCCCCGGGGCCATCACGCAGTAAACATAGTTTGACAATTTTAATTCGTATCTAGTTTTCGTGACCTGACTCCCGCTCAGTAACAGTGTGAATGTGAGCGTGAGTGTTGTCTGTCTCCATATATGTTCCGTTCCCAATCCAGAGTATCTTGCCCCGTTTGCCTGATGTCAGGTCTACGCTTCAGCTCACCACGACCCTTGCACAAGCAGCAGCGACTGCTAACCAGAGAGCCTGCAGCAGTGCGACCGAGTTAATCCCAGAGCAGCAGCAGCAGCCGGCGAGCGGATGTTCAATTAAAAACAAAGAGCAGGAGAGAACATTTCTGCCCTGAACTATCGCTAATGAGGGCAGATGTAGGTTAAAGATCAAACGAGTGGAAGATTTTCAAGAGGTCTGTGTCTCGTTGTCAAGCTGTCTACAGAAGAAACTGAAGGGTTGTTTTAATTTGACAGTACCAATTTGTTTAATATGAATTAGGGTGTTTTTTTTTTGTTTGGCCATGTTAAAAACTGTCAAATATAGCACACGTGTCAGGATAAAAATAATAGTGGAACACAGCTCTTTAGTCATGAGTACATTTCTTACACTGCTACTGGATTCAGCAGTCACAACACCAAAGACTTATTTCAGGTCACATGTCACTGTCAAAATTATGTCACCAAATAATGGCCTGGCATGCATATTACAGATGTATTGACTGCTTTGACATGACCGCCATGGTGAAACTGTTTACATGTAGACATACAATCGTATTACCTGGCTAAAGTGTATTTGTTATTATTATCATTCAAACAAATGGGCCACAACTGAACACAGATTTTTTTTTTTTTTTTTAAAAATGACATTACTGATGGACTCGATAAATTACAAGTTCAAAAAGCAAAACTTAGACTGGAAGAGATGTTTACCTCGAGTATAGTTTAGCAAAGGGATTGGTGCGGGAAAGAAATGTTTGATATCGCAATGCAGCTAAAAGGGTTAGAAATAACATAGGTGCTAATGATGAAAAGATTTGTCAACAACTGAGACAAAGCAGCACTTTTGTTAGAAGTTGTTGTTGGCCAGCAGCCACTCACAAATTGATCTGTGCACAAACAGCTCAGGTGAAACAAAAAAAGCTTTTATCCCCACGAGACGGAGCAGACAGACAGCATGCTCCGACTCCCACGCAGCAGATTTACTGTTGTCTCTATCTGAGCGATGTTAAAGCTGCTAAATAATTTGCCATTAAAACTAAATACATATTCTCTCTTTGTGCAGGGGAAAGAGAGGTTGAAATACTACAAATTAGTGACCGACATTGTTTTTGTTTTTATCGGCAGACAAATAAAGCCTTTGTCGATTGATTAAAAAAAAAAAGCCAAAGATCAGCGATAACAACAAAAGACAACAGCGAAAGGCGAGTCAATACTGACACAAGCTTGTGCAGCGCAATGTCAACGCAAGGATTTCAACCCCGAGTAGTCAAAGCCCAACATGCAAACCCCCGCCTGAGTTGACTGCTTTTGTCCATTCGTACTCATCTGTGGCGCCTTCCAGTTTATCCCCTGACGAGCACTGACCACTTTCCTGCTGCATTGTAAAAAAAATACCAGACTCAACAAATTGCCACGCCTCTTCCAGCGTGGCGGCTCAGGAAAGGAATGCGACCTCTTGCAATCAGAACATTTGCATATCAAACAAAACTGCTGTCAGCGCAATAGTAACAAGACATTCGCATGCAGAGGTGTGGGCGAGCATGATGCAGTTCGTTTCAACCGATGGTCACTTGATAATTGTAAAATTTGACACAAGACACAGGCAAAGGTAATCCATTTAACAGTTGTCCGATAAACTGGGCCATTGTGCAGAATTGATCGCTGATTAACTGAGTTTTGAAGCAATTCAGGATCAAATTGTTTGCTGTCTAATTGAATTGATTGAATTGCCTTTATTGTCATTACACATTGTCTAACGAGTAGTCCGTAGGAATGCATGGATCACACATCTTTCGAACCGAGTACAAGTACAGGCCCTAACATTTGAGTTTTTGAATTGTCTGGAGTATAGCAGAGCACCCCTGGAGTACATTTCCGAACATACCCCAAGTAAAAGAGGGTCAGAGTAGAGTCGGCTAAAAGGCGTGTCAATGTGGTGGCCGTGTTGACAGGGGCGGCCATGTTAGTTGGGGCGACTTTCGCATTAAAATCAATGCATGTACACACGTGGCGGCCATGTTACTAGGGGCGACTGTCCTATCAACGCGAATGGAAAGCAGGAACATTAACTTAGCATCGTGGTGAGCATTAATCGCAAAAGGAACATTTCATACCTACCTATTCATACCTGTGGCTGTTTTTTATTCAGGCACTATTCATGTACATATCTCTCAAACATGCTATATTTGGTATAGCATATAGTTGTTTTTTGTAAAGCCCCTATCGATGGTATCTAACCATAACCGAGATGAAAAAAAGAAAGCGTGAACATTGTAGCAGCGTAGCTCATGAACGCGACCAAATGCTACACCATTATCCTCCCCACAAGAACCAACAATGTAATTTTGGATTTTTGGAACTTTAAAACTTTTCAGACAAAAAATAAAATAAAATTCTTGCCCAGGATTAATTCCAAAATTGGCTTTCCAACATTGCTCAAAGAGAAAACTCCAACCTGCATCCAATCACACATTGCCAGCAAACTGCGAAATCCCAATCACACCAGTGTAGTGGCTCACAGGGAGGACCATCTGTTTGACTACAGTGACGCCCTCCTGTCACTATCAATACAAGGCCCTGGTGAGACAGTTGCAAATTTTCGCATGTCAGAGATCACTGCAGCTCGCAGTCACACCTCGTGTCGAACAGTTTAACGTTGACAGTTTACACTCTGTAGCCGGAGCATATGAAACCAGGTCACTGTGAAATCTCAATCTGGTTCCATGCTAAATGGGAGCAATGTAGCGTGAAGGTAACAGTCCGTTAAATAATCAGATGCTGTCACAGTCAGGATGTTGCAAGTGTTCTCTGGCTGTGATGTCCGCTCGGTTCAGCTGAAGTCTGAATGCTGAGAGGATACGAGAAATATATGATCTGGACAAAAGTTATGGGACAACGCTTCCTGTATATCAAATGAAACAAGCACCCTGTATAATAGTGAGTAGGGCTGTGCCATGCCAAGCCAATCAGTGATTCATTCGGGGAGTCGTGTCACCATTAAACTGTACACTACAGTAAGTAGTTACCCCATAAAATTCAAGCAAGTGGAAACAAAGACAGAAAGTTGCCACCGCAGACCGACAGAGGCCACTCCCATTGTCTGCCAGGAGGATGAGTACAAAGCGGGACAACCCTGATAAATGAGGCCTAACCCCGTCACTGCACCAATCCTAATCGCAAACAACTCCTGTCTCTCAGATGATGTCAGCCCCCTCTAACACACACACACAAGCACACACAACCTACACTTCCTCTGCAGGACCCTCATACCGCAGTCAAGTGTAGAGAAACACGCTGATGTCCTGCTACTGAGGAAAAAAAAGCCAGGAGCAAGAAATGGGATACCCTCTGAGTGCATCAGAAAGACAACAGCACCATTATATCAACAAGAGGTCTCAGGTGCTTTTAGGCTTCTGAAGTCTGCCACATGCAGGTGTAAACTATGGAAGAAAAAAAAAAGAAAAACATCACTAGAGATGGTTTATATCGGAGGTCAGGTGTCGGCCACCTCGCCGCACGCCCTATAAAAATGTCTGCACCCGGCGGGACAGGTCAGCGTCTCCCGGAGTACTGCAGCTCCAAAGAAAACCTGACATGCTTCACTGCCAAAGAGGGAGACGGGGACAGTTACTCTTTAGAACTTTATGTGCCAACCCCTCCCCCGCATCTTCGCCCCACAAAAGGGGACCTTACCCCTCATCCCCACCCAGCAGGAATTTCTCAGGCATTGCTGGGTTCACCATGACAACTGGGCGCTTAACAAAGCATTTCTCTTAGGCATTCTTCCTTTCACAGACCTGGGAGGGGTAGCTGGGGGATGGCGTGTGGGGGGACTCGAGGGGGAGGGAGGGGGTGAGAGTGCACAACAGTCAAAAAAGACGGGAGAGACTGAGAGGGAGGGACGGAGGAGTTTGAAATGATGGGAGGGAACAGTGGAGGTTATAGGGGTGAGAGGCAGATAGACTCAGATAGGAACATGGGAAAGGGAGACATGACGTCAAAAAGGGGAGAAAAGGGACACAGGTTTAAGTCTTCTACTGGCCCAACAAGGTGCTGTGGAGGACTCTGTGTCAACCAACCTGGACAAGAACTTGGGGCCTAGAGAAGACCACTTTTCCAGAGTTGCAGCGCTTCATCTTATCAAATGGCCTCTCATGCTGTTTAAGATAACATTATGCAGCATCACATGATTAATTAATGTTTCCAAAGATGCGTGGATGTCTGCATGTGCCCTGAAAGTGGCTGGCGACCAGCCCAGGGTGTAACGCACCTCTTATCCAATCCTTGAGAGGAAAAGCAGTATAGAAATTAATGGACATTCGAACATATAATCGTATCAATAGCAGTCTTGAGATCTGATGCAGGTTTACCGTAAGAAATAATAACCGCATGTATTTATAATTCGTCAGCCCCCCCCCCCCCCACACACACACACATCCCTCAGCTGCCTCCTTCCAGCTACACACATTCTAAACAGGTCTAGTGTGACTGACAGCTTACACAGGGAAAAGTTTTTTAAAAAAAAAAGTAGCTTTACAGGTGCCTCAGGTCATTCTCGCCTCATGTAAAACCAAAAACACACATGCATAACACACACACACCATCAAGTCAACACAAAATCACACTAGTTGCACACACAGAAAAGCAAATTACTGTACTGCTTGATTGAGACAATTACATGATAGCAGTAAGTGATGAAAGCAGTCCAGCTGTTGGCGACCACACACACACACACACACACACACACACACACACACACACACACACACACACACACACACACACACACACACACA
>CAAKHF010015770.1:63864-86152 GCA_901007745.1 Hippocampus kuda
GGGGGGGGGGGCGGGGGGGGGGGGGGGGGGGGGGGGGCTATTCACACACACCCTTTGCAGGCCAAGTGCCACTTGCCCTGTTAAAGTGCACTCAGAACATTTCCAGCTTCAGCATGAATAGTACTCACATCTTGTCACGTGAGCATTGCCCAAGTAAAATATGAATTAGCAAGTTGAGTCTTCACAAGCACTCCTTCAGTGAGGTCCAGCCTTCATTGTTGATATTCCAAAAAAAAAAAAAGTGTGATGGAGTCTACTTTTTTTTTTGTTTAACGCAACAATTTTTTGATGAAGATGCAAATCAAAACAGTTGAAACAATACCAGTCTAGTTTAAGGAATACGGTGTAGAGTCCACTCCTTATTAGGTCACGTTGGTCTTTTCTGCAGATGTGTATTTTCCGATGCGTTTGCTTACTTGCGACATGAATAAAAGCAGTTGCGATTGGCTATAAACGACGATTGGTGAGACAGCACACAGTTCGTCTTGCATGTTTATCTTAGTGAAGATTTCAGTGTAATCATTCCAATGTAGTCATTTTGAAGACTCTTTGTTTGCGCCACAGGCAAAATGAATGAATAATGTTCACAGCCATCTAACAGTCCCTTGGACAGCATCGGACCACTTCCGCTCGCTCGACACTGACGACCATTCACACTCCCCTTTACACCTCCGGTCACAGTGGGAATCGAGCTTACACTTCCTGCAGGGAAGTCAGCCGTGCGGATCGATGACCACACGACTGTAATTCATTAACAAATATGGGTAGTGGAAGTGGAAAAAAAACAATGGCGCCTGGACTGATGTGTTTAGTTACATCAGGTTTGTACAAGCCGACTAGAAATCATGTTAAGGCGTGTAAAAGTTGGAAATGTAAACGAAAGGGGACGCCGATGACTTGAATAGCCGCTGGAAGAAATGTGGGGATAATCAATTCTAAAATGATTCAGGAGCGACAACCCAAGATCTGAGGTCAGAATGAAAAGTATCTCTTAAGACTGGAAGTGAGAACAGAGGAGTACACAGCAGTCTCTCCCAGGGGGGGGTTTTCTTCCTTAAATATGCAGTGGAAAACAGGGCAGACCAGCCACGACACGAAACGCTGGGGAATGCGGAGAAAAGCAAACTGTAGGCGGCTATGGAAGAGTGAAAGGGCAAAAAAACACAATGGTGGAACTTCGACTGATTAGGACAATCCATTCAGGGACGTTGTTCAACCTCTGTATTATTAATACAGAGTTCCCTTAATGCTTCTTTGTCACAAAAAGAAAAAAAAATCAGATTAACACAGCACTTTTTCTCTCTTTTCTTTTTTTGAGTGATGAACTGAGCTTCTGTGAGTGGATGTCTCACGTGATATGCTGATGTCGTGCGAGACATCATACATGATTGAAGTTCATCTTTTGGAATAAGTGCAACTAAAAAGACCGAACACAGGCCCAGAGTTGATCCTGATGCTTGCTGAACTGAAATTTGCTGTCGTGATAGATGATGTTTTAAGATTGCAAACGGCCAACAATGAACTGGTTTGCACAGCGATATAAGAATGAACACATTAGAAGGAGGGATGTGGTTTTCATACAAGTGTTTACTCCAATTTTGACTTAACGAGTTCTTTTGCTTAAGATTCCTTCAGTAACTTTTGGTGTGAAGGCTCTCATGCACTTTCCTGACCGGGACTCGCCACACTTCGCTTTTTTTTTTTTTTAACTGTAAAACACAATATACTGTATACACTATACTAGTATGACTTGAAAGCAGCTGGCTGGAACTCACTTCACAACTGGAAATGTTTATAGTAATTTCTGATTGGCCGTTGCACCTGCAATGTTGCGACACCGTTAACCTGTGATTAAAATTTCAAACTGCAGCAAAACTTGAGGCAGACGGTGCCACCAACGAAAACTAGTTGCAGAAACCCGCCCCGTGTGCGATGATTACGTTACGTAAGTTACGTAAGTTACGTAAGGTCATGACGCTTGGTTTGCGGTGGGTCTAACAAAGCATCCGTGTGAAGTCGCACGACTTCATGCAGACCACCACGTTGCATTATTCTGTTCAACACCAGCACTGCAACTGGAGTTCAGAGTATGTGACAGCGATCCCGTTAACCCTTATATTTGAAACAATGAAAGAATTAATGTTCTTCATCGTAGATAAGTAAATGTCGGTTGGCAATGCCTAGTATAAGTGCACCCAATACATTAAATGTAACTTCTAGAAAGAGAGTAGATATAGAAGTGTGCCATTGCAACAGATGGACTCTTATAACCATTCAAATGCAATTCACTGAATTTCGTCCAGCTTCCTGTAAACATTTTCATCAAAGACGACCCTTAACAAAACACTTGTTTCAAGGTCATGTCAAATTTACTGCAATGTTTCTTTTCGCCGAGTCTTAAAAGTCGCTTTTAGCCGATGCATCAGGCTGTTCACGCAGACACCTGCGCCTCCTTTGACGTTGTGTTTAGCATTGCTCCCGTCTTCGAGTAAACACTAGCTCGGAGCAACAACTCTGGGGTCAGAGGGGAAGCTGAGCCAGCAGGATGGATGAAGTGAGGCCGGGGAGAGCAGGCGACTGGAGAGAAGGGACAGCTGCTTGTACCATTTCGGCAAGAAGACATGTAAGACCACATGGAAGTGTAAACTTTGGCAGTTCAGGACTTTCAGTAATTTCCCCCTTATGGATTTCATAAGGGGGAAATTCACAAACACTCTTCTGTAAATTCTGTAAAAACAAAACATTGCATACAGAACCAGATCGCACACGAACAAGAATGCAAGGAATGATGTCCACAGTGAAAAGGGGTGTGAGAGATTGGGCAGGGGTGGTTGGTTTGGTGTATTGCTCAAAGGCACCTCAACATCCGTCAGGATGTGGACTAGACTCACTCCAGAAACTTGCTGACATTTTTTGTTGCAAAACGAAAGTCCTTTGGAGAAGAAGCTGCAGGAAAAGTTAGAGATCAGCTCCTGCCGACCAAATAAGAAATTCAATGGCTCTTAATGTCATTTGTTTGAAACATGGGCAAACTGTATTTGAGGTGATGAGTCAACAACAACAACAACAAAAGCATTGTTTTGAGATGTTGGCTTTCTTCAAGGTAAGCAAAATAAGAAAACTGAGAACAAACTAACCAGACAAACTTCAAGAATGACCACTTGAGACCGACAGCCAGCTTGTCATGATAGCGAATGTTGGGAGCAGCCAGTCTTAATATAGCAACGGGCACCACGTTGGGCTATTTTAACCTGCGTGTACGTGGGTGGTACACGAGCAGTGGGCTGAGTCTGCGCGTGTGTTATATCGGGACTCCACTCAAATCCATTTCACGAACTCGTGTCAAATTCAAAACATCCTGTGCTAACTTTACGCCTACGGGGCACCACAGCTAAGCTAATAGCTAGCTCACAAACTAGCTGGAGGAAGCTGCTGTTCGCTTAGCCATACATTAAAATGTATTTTGTTTCACGGTACGTCTAAATTATTCGCAGCGGTAATTAACGCGTATGTAACTTGTTGTCAACTCTTCGACCAACTCCAGCTGTTCCTATCAGGTTACTAGCAGCTAGCAGCTGGTAGCTCCTGCTAGCGTTAGCTTAGCCTCGCGTAGCACCGATAGCTGTTAGTTAGCCACTAGCCCCAGCAAAAGTCTTCCCCCTCTCGCTCGCTCGCTCCAGGTCCAACCGCGCGACCCTTACCATGTCTGCGGCGTTCTCAGCTGTGCAGGGGAGGCACAATATCACCGGTGACTGTACGCCTTAGAGCCTTCGAATGGTTTGTCAAAACGCTCTTCTCGATTTCTTGTTTTTTTTTTTCTGTCCCCCGCGGAAGATGTTTTGTTCGCCTCTCCCTCAGTGAACCCAGCCCTGTCAGCGAAATTCACTTCCTCAACCGGTCTTACAGGAAGGAGAGGCTGCAGTCAGTAAACGGGCCTCGGTTGCGTGTCCGGGTCAGTCGGGGCCTTCTCCGTTCCAACCAATAGCGACAAAGCAAGAAAGGCATTGCCAAGTATGGCAAGAGAGGAGTGGTGCACTTGGGCTGTGCGGTTACTTTCTCACACTGCATTGACATTCTTCCTGCAGAGTCGAGACTTTTTCACGAGGCTTCTTCACGAGCCTTTCGGAGTCGGCACCTCAAAGTCGGAAACGCTTTTGAAATATTTCATTCATGACTTTTGTTGTTTTTAACAGACACCCTCATCGAAGTTTAACACCCATACATTACACTACTGCATCAAATAATAACAATTATAATAATAATAGTATAAATAAAAAACACAAACATTTTCTCGGGCAGTTTTGGAGGTAGACTCCAAATGTCTCATTAGTTTTATACGTATACACTGTCATACAGTGTGAGGGGCCCTTTTATCTTTGTTCCCAATGCCGATTTCAAAACATGCTTTATAAGTTGTTTTACTCTCAAGGTGATATTGTATTAGGTTTTGATTACTCTTTTTGTCTCGGGCCACTTTGGAGTTATGTCTGACAGTGAAACCACAAAAAACGTCTCATCGCAATATTACTCATCGCTACGGAAGAGCATTAGGGCCAATGAAGAAAAAAAAAAAGGTTGGCAAGATTCTGACTTTAATTCCGTACTACGGAAGAGCATTAGGGCCAATGAAGAAAAAAAAATAAGGTTGATAAGATTCTGACTTTAATCTCAGAATTCTGACTTGTACACAACAAATTAATGAATGGATTACTAGTTTTGGAATCAGTCAGGTCAACTCCAATAGTATTGTTCAAGAGAGTGTTTTCATTATTTATCAAGCATAACAATTTGATATTTCGGTACACATTTTACCAAGTTGACGCACAACTGGCCCCGTGGTTTGAGTTTGACACCTGTGGTTTAGGCAGCCTATACTTTTCACATACACAGCAAAAGCCATCAGAAAGTCTAGAATGTATATAACTGATTGTACACTGAGCCTTGTTGAGGCTACAACCAGGAGAGGATAAACTTACCGTTAGGTTGTCCTTGAAAGATCCTGATAAAATATATTGAAAGAGAGTAACAGGAATGGATAAGACAAAAACACAACAGTGCATTGTACAAAAAAGTATTACATTTGGTGTACACTTATACACACACCAGAGTTCTTGCAATTAAAAAAAAATAATAAATGCAGTTATTTAAATACATATTTTATTTATATTATTTATATTGGACAAGAAATTCTGTCTAAATTCAATCTGAAGAATAAATCTGTGGCGTTAATGTAGGCTTAAAAAGTGCAGTCCTGTAAAGTGAGGTGATGGCCAAGTGACCTTTTTTTCAAACCATCGCGAGATTTAGAATCTTGGAGAGTAGGGACCGCTGCATGGCAGACACCGCAGTGAAAACTGGTAATTATCTGTTTTAACATTTCGTAAACGTGACTTTTTTGGAAAAATATTTTGCATTTTAGTTAACATGGAAATAATTAGTGGTTTAGCGAATGCAGAAATCATGAAATGACGGCCTTTAGTTGGACATTGAGTTGACCACTGCGTCCGTGATTGACATTTAACTGAGGTCAATTTGACAGAAATGCAATCGCTGAAATTCTTACGGCAGGTCAAAATTCAAGAATACGCACATTATTAATCAATATTCGAGTGAGGTTCATGTGTTGGCTTGTAAGGCAACCCAATTCAGATGAAATATCGAAAAGTAGCAAGGACAGACTTCATCCCACTTCATCCAATACTAATAATTGGTCCTCTCTGATCAAGCCATGTCTGATTTGCCATGAAATTGACATTTTAAATAATGCCGGCGTTTCTTTTTTAGGGAGAGAAAAACTGATTGGCAAAGTCTCCCATGTGTCTGATGTCAGTTTAATTTGAAATGCACATTTTTTAACAACCTTGCACCGTAAATGAAGTACATGTGCGCTATTTGCATCAGGTCCAGCAATCAAATGGGCGTCTTCCTCCAGATGGTGCTTGCTCCAAGTGTCCTCACGGAGAAGCACTGTGCAACTAACCTCAGTTGACACTGGATGCAATTAAAATCTAACTACAGTATACCTCATTCATTTGTTCAAGGCCACAGCAAACCCCATACAGTCCAGCCCTAATCTAATATGAATCACATGCATACTTCCTGTCCGCTAGAGACAATAGCATCTGGCTTGTTGTTGCCTTTAAAGTGCACTTAGAGCACTGACTTGAAGAGTGTATTGCTGTCTGTGATTGCCTCCACTATGCAGGTCAGGGTCATGCTGATCGCGCTTTTGTTTGACATTAGCAGGACCGATTTCAAAGAAAGGTTGTGAAGTGGTACAGCTTGAACCCATGCATTTCTGTGGAGGGGCCAGGAAATATTTTACATTATTGTTCGCATTGTGATAATGATACAACAAATCTGAATGATAAAATCAAGGCCCTGTACACTGTGTAAGTGAGGAAGGTTCTGCTTTGACCGCAGGAACATTTTTATGTTTATTTTGTTCGACTGAAATGTCGTTTCCTTGGTCTTTTAATTAATAAAAATAGAACTTGACACAATTTTAGAGAAGCTGTCACTGTCTTATTTTCTACGAGTCTCTGGAATTTACCCACATATGAGCATGGCACACAGTGCCAACAAATTTAGTGAAAATCATAAGTATCTTTTGAGAATCAATATTTTCATTGGCGTATTATACCACATATTCTAAAAATAGCATACAGTATACCAAAAGATGTATTTTTAAGTCTAGTGAAGCAACATTTTAAAAAAGATCTTTTGTCTAATCATCAATAAAATGTTGAACATTCTTCTTGTGTTCAATGAGGAATGAATTACAAGCTTACTTTTCAAAGGGAATTTACTCCTTCATCTTGAACGCGGTGTATATTCAAAGAATGAATCATTCATACTTTCTGGATGAGAGGGCTTTTATAAACTCCTCAACTCTGGAACGACTCGAGGTCAAATCTCTTGGACGTCCCATTATTTTCGTACTCATAAATGACGGCAAACTAGTTTCACGTCCGGCTCGGCCGAGACGGTAGAACAAGTGCAGTGTGCCCTGGGACAAATGAAAAATGGTGAAATACTTAGACTGGCAAACAATCCACTTGACTCTGCGTGACGCCACCATCGGCACAATAAAATTTGCTTCTTGCCGGGAGGAAAACATCTGCATTCTTTGAGCTCACTCTAGCAAACTGCCAGCTGCGCAAAAGTGCCTCTCGTGGTCTGAGCAACTCTATAGCATATGCGCTGCTAATGCCGTTGGTTAAGATGGCGCATCTTAGGTAATTTTCAAAAATATTGCCGGATGTGGCTAGCGTTAAGTTAGCTACATGTTGCCACGTTACAAAAAAAAAAAGAAAGAAAAACCCGGAATGTTTGATTCGTAACGTCAGTTTTTTATGTTTGTTCTTCTCCGAGAGTGGTTGCCTTGGAGTTCAGTTCAACCGAATTCCCGTGGTGGAAAATGAACATCTTATTGATGGAATTTTGAGAGGATAAACAAATATCTAACAATAGGGTACTGTGAACCTGGTGAGGATTTTCAGGCCAGCGGCTTGTATATTTTTTTGTTACGGCACAAATCTTTTCATTATAGCCAGACGAAGACAAGCTGATTCAAAGGGACATGTTGATTTGCTCTCATATTTTCCAACGAGCATTTATATGAAAATCAGCGCTTGGCACAAGAGCAAAGCGAGCGCGAGGTCGAAGCAAACACGGAGCCTTAAGTTGAGCAAAATATTTGTATGAAAAGGATGCATATGGTCACGTTGATCTGGACTGATAATGAAGATGAGCTTTTCTTGTTTGACTTTTGTAAAGCTGTGTAATCGAAAACAGTCTAAGGGTTCTGGTTGAAGAACATCGCTCATGCCGCATAGCTCTCTGAATCCAATTAAGAGTTGAGATGGGCCAAAATGTCTCTTTTTTTGTATGTTTTCCGTGCTAGCTGGGCTGCCCACAGGTTTTCATGGCTACACCTCAGCGCTCTATTCCTTCACCTTCATGTTCAGCCTTTTGACCCGACCTCTGCCTCAACTCCCGCATACTCCTTTGGCACCTTTTTCAGTGTTTTGTGCTCACAATGTTGCCTTCCCGTTCCTCACATCTTGCCGTTTGTGTTTTCATTAGAGACAGGGCTCTAGACAAAGACCAACTTGGTTGCCCGAGCAACCTCATTTGTCAATGGTACGCCCCCCCCCCCACCAAAAAAAGACGTTGCACCGGTGCGACCAGTGGGAGAGTAAGGTATTAGTGACTCTCTATACCTTTGTACCAAATTGTTTAATATTTGCTTAAGTGTAATTTATGTGAACAGAGACTAAGTTGGTTATGCTTACATTTTTAAAATTTCATCCATCCATTTTCCGATCTGCTCTATCCTCACGAGGGGGAGGGGGGGTGCTGGAGCCCATCCCAGCTGTCTTCGTGCAGTAGGTGGGGGGGGGGGGACACCCTGAACCGGTTGCCAGCCAATCGCAGGGCACATGTAAGACAAACACCCATCCGCGCTCACACCCGTGTGTTGCAACACACCTGATTCAAATGATCAGATCATCAGCAAGCTCTGCGCAAGCCTGACATTGAACCTGTTCATTTGAATCAGGTGTGTTGCAACAGGGAGACTTGGAAAACATGCAGGACAGCGGCCTTCCAGGACCTGAGTTTGACACCTATGGTTTTGAGCAGGGGTGTCAAACTCAGGTCCTGCAGGGCCGCTGTCCTGCATGTTTTCCAAGTCTCCCTGTTGCAACACACCTGATTCAAATGAACAGGTTCAATGTCAGGCTTCCGCAGAGCTTGATGATGATCTGATCATTTGAATCAGGTGTGTTGCAACAGGGAGACTCGGAAAACATGCAGCACAGCGGCCCTCCAGGACCTGAGTTTGACACCCCTGGTTTAGAGTTTTCCATCAAGCTGCCACGCAAGCTGACACAGAGCACTTCAAGCACCAATACTTTTCAATACGTTCCCTGGAATTGTGGTTCAAATAAAGAACTTTACGATGACCAAATTGTCAGTTAATCAGTTGTCACTTTACCTAAAGAGACAGGCAGTAATTTTGTGTTTAAAAAACAAAACAATAAAAGCCAAAAAACATCAACCTATAAAACTGTGATGTTTTATGGAAATTTTGTGTGCACCTAACTTTTGTGCTGTTGCACCAAAGAAAATAAATTTTGGAGGTGTTTAGTGACAATCAAAAAATAAGTTGGGGAAAAAAAAACATTCTTGACGTTGTGCTGGTTAAACAACATTGTATTTCTTAAAAAAAGAAAAAAAAATGTCCCAGGTCTGTTCAGAAAGGTGTATAATTCCCAATCCGGTCAACCTTTTTAGGACGTCTCTTC
The DNA here is from genome assembly GCA_901007745.1 of Hippocampus kuda. NCBI lineage: Eukaryota > Metazoa > Chordata > Actinopteri > Syngnathiformes > Syngnathidae > Hippocampus > Hippocampus kuda. The sequence goes on from CAAKHF010015770.1 coordinate 73,176, forward strand.
TGTATCTACTGCGCCAGACACTTTGTGACTGGATCGAACATAATCACGCCAACTCGGTGCTTGAGTTGAGCCCTTGAGTTGTTTATGCCGTCGATTTTTCTTCTCTTTTCGCAGTAACTGGCCTGGGCGTGGGGATCTTCTTCTCTGTCCTTCTCTTTAAACGTACGTCATCAGCGTAAAGAGAACCAGGCTCTCCTCATTTGGGTGATGAATGACTGGTTTTGTTCTCCTACCCCCCCGCAGGACGCACATGGCCTGTCTCGTTTGGTGCAGGTTTTGGTTTGGGCATGGGCTACTCCAACTGCCAGAATGACTTCAGGTCGTCATCGTACTTGATTCATGGCCGCGCGGTAAAGGTGAGCGTACGGTGTGTGGAGGTGTTCGTGTTGAGGGCTCTTCTCACATGCACACCTCAGGCTACACGATTTCTGTTTCCTCTCAGGACCAGCAGTGAAGGATTAAGGAGGATGCGGGCGGATTCACCACATAAGCATGTGTTTCGTGTTGCTCTCCTAATGTGGCTCCACCACTTAAGTCCACCGTCGCCCTGCTTGGGCCACTCGATTTATATTTAATAAAGTGACTAAAGAGGATTCTCCTGTATCTCTTTGTATGTAAGCGTGTGTGTGTGTGTGTGTGTGTGTGTGTGTGTGTGTGTGTGTGTGTGTGTGTGTGTGTGTGTGTGTGTGTGTGTTATTTTTTACACCAATGAAATGCAGTTTGGGTGTGGGAGGTAATATGGTGTGTTAATGAGCTCTGAGACTTGACCTCCTGCTGTTTTGGAATGAAGGCCAGGTTCAGCATCTGCAGCCCGGTTGGAGAGTGGGCGGAGAAAGAGTTTAGGAGGAATATCATGAAATAATAAGGAAAAAAATTTTTTGCTCACTAGGGGGAATGCAAGGAGGGGTGAGGTGCGGTATATTTACGGTTATGGATAAAAGGACATACAATCCAAATTAATGTAACTTTTTTTTTTTTAATATACAATGTTTCCCTTGCGCTGTTCACAACTTAAATAAAACTACAGTGTAATCCCCCAAGTTGTTGGTTAACTTCCAAGTCACTTCAACACTATTTTCCTTTCGGAAATACACTAAGGAAAGTGAATTCATTTATTCCAAGCTGAATCTGTTACAATCATAACATCAGTATTCATTGGATAGAAAGTGCTTGGTAAACAACAATAACCAAAAATCTCGATTCTTTTTAATGTACTGAACCGCCAGATCCTTTCCATTTCCAGTTCTATGGTATCGTTACCCTTTTTCCTCTTTGCTACCATCGGTCGTTCAGGGGTGTTCCTACAAAGGCAGGCGCGACGACATTGTCCAAACTGCCTCCATAAGATAAAGGTAAAGAGGAAGATTCTCAAGGCTTAAGTGAACTCATAATTGATTAATTACATCTTGAGCTGTGTCCCAATTCTTCACATATGCTTGAAGTTTCTGTGAAAAAAGGGTATTGTCTGCATGCCACTTGCCAACCCATCATGAGGTCAATGTGGCTTGTGTAATCACTAGCAGTATGTCCGCTTCTCATCAAGATTGAGTGCATGTGCTCAGACCACTCCTGCGCTTGCACGCTTGTCCGATTGAAGAGGAAGAAGACGAAGAGCAAATGTTAGTGTGGACGTCAGTTGACGTTTAGCCCCCTGCTGCAGCAGAATCTGCGGAATGTAGAAGAAGGCCTTTTCTGGACTGGAGCGCGGGTCTTATTGCTAACAGGTGAGTCCAACACTTTCTCATAGAAGAAAACGGGTGCTTGATGAAACGTTCGTTTCCCCTTCTTCATCATGCTTTTCACATTTGAAGCCCCCACATTCCAGCATATGAAGGAATGGCGCTTTCAAAGGTCATTGACTTCAACTGCGGTGCTACGCCGAAAGCATGTCAGATATTGAGCCTATCGCTCATCCCCTGTTCATTGAAATATGTCTTTGCTAATTAAACGGATAAGGCCGCTCATGGACTCCAGCCAGGCTATACACCTGTGCAGTGCAGGAACTTGCGGTGACAGGTGAGCCGAATGTGTAAAGCCAGGCTAGCTTTTTTTCTCAAGTACAGTCCGTGAGTCTTCACTTTCCTTTCTTTGCACATTGCTAGATGTTTGTAGTCGGTCTCCATCGATCCACAGATTACACTGAGGAACTTTTTTTTTTTTAAACCTGTTGAATTAGATGTTTATGATGATTGAAACAAAAAAATTGGCATGCTGATTCACAAAACTGCAGCCAGTTATTTTTTTTTTAAGCACAAAAAGGTTTTATTTCTTTTTCTCCACACCTTACCACTTAAAATTCCACCGATTAGCTGTGGTAAGACTTAGCATTTTATTATGAGTGGACTCATCTACAGCGTGGCAACTTGTTTGTGCAGTCACAATTGAGACAGTATGATGAGAGGTGTGTGCGGCTCCCAATTGGTCAGTACTATCAATATCTACCAAGAGAAAACTAACTTTTCTCTTCATCTTCTGACCAGGAGCATACCACTCTAAATTCAATTTCGTTTTATGCTGTTTTTTTATGCTGTTTTGTTAGTTTTCAAAGCTTGTAACATTTATTTCGTTTAAGAAAAATATGAATTTTGGGTTACTGCACCCGAAACTGTCTGAGCCAACTCAACAAAAATTGTGTTCCTCAGTGTTATTAGCAATAGCTAACAATATTCGCTTCTAATAAGCAGCACATACTAGACTCGCATTCACCGTGATGAAGTGCTGCCTCCACAAGAAAAAAAAATACAATTTATGTTTTTTAGACTAGGGGCTCCAATCAACTTGAAGACCTTTAACTCTCAGTGTTTACCATCTTTTGTCAACGGACGAAAGCTTTTGAAACTTACTGTAGATATATCCCCACCTTCTGTCAGGATGGTTGCCCCTTCTGTCATATGGAATATTTTTGTTGATGTGGATGCCCCCCCCCAACACTTCCTCCACCATTTGTACGCCCTTGCTTCCTGACTCATTTTTACATTTATTATGGATAATTTAATTTACATAGTTTAGAGAGTATTTTAGTGTAACATTTTAATTCAATTGTTTTGAATGCGGCTAGATTGTGGAAGTGTACCCATTAAATCGTCCGGTGAGCCCATCTAGTTTGCATGTGTTTTAATTATTTTGGCTATGATTGAAAATGCAAGTGGTGGTGTGTATAAAACACGTTCCGTGTACATCACATGTCGCTAAGCGTGACTAATCCGTGTTATCTGGCCGGATCGCCACTTGATCTTCCTCGCCTCGCCTTTAACTTTCAGAGAACCTTTTTCAAACTGGACATTCAAGCCCCCTCACAGCAGGACCTCCGTCTGCCTGCCTGCGAGCATTTTTTTTGCTTTTCTTTTTTTTAACAACCACAGCTTGGAAAGAGCTTTTCAGAGCCCTTTAACGTGGGACTTGACTCGGGCTGAAGGAGGAGGAAAGAGAGAAAGAAGGGGAGGAAGGGGAGGGACGCTCCGGGCTGATGGAGCCTGACATGAGATAGTAGCGGACGGCCCATCTTCTCAGCCTCCTTCCTTCCTCGGACCCCGGACACGCCGCTGGCGCTCTCGCTGCTGCTGGATGATGTGACCTGCTGAAATGACATAGCAGACTCGGATGTACAGTGCCACCATAGAGCAGGACACACTCCTCATTTGCTTTAAACAGCAACCAAAACATATTGTTGTTGTTGTTGTTTTTATTCCTGGGAGTCGGCGTTGACGTGCAGCAACGGTGAGCTCAGTGTTCCGTTATTTTTCATATTAGCAATGTAATGTCATCACCGGGAGCTGATGTTTATTAACTATTCCTCTATTTAATTCCTTGTTCGGTGACATACACTCGTTCGACGCCAACAAAAACAATATGGCGTAATTTATAAATGTACTTAAAAAAATCTTCGAAACAAAATTTAACCTCAAAATTAGATTTTATGATATGACTATATTTGGAGAAACTGTGTGCTGTGGAACTAATGTAGAACCTCAAAAGTCGAACGAACCGAAAGTCATACATAATTTGGAGTTGAAATCCCACGTGAGGTGTCAATAAATCTCGTGAGACTTCAGGTCATCCGGCATTTAAAAGCTTGGGTCTTTTTTTAAATTGTATTTTTTTTTCTTTAAATTTGCCTTTTTTTTACTTCAAAAGCCACTATTAGCAATAGATGTATGATGCTAATCAAAGAACCAGAAACACATTTTAAGAAAATAATCTGGCCGTGCAATAAAATGATTAATTACATTTTCACCAATCGGATGCTAATACAACTGGCATGCAGCTGAATGCATAACTGCTGATAACTCCCATAAAAATGACCAAAGAAGCTTTCTAACTAAAAGTATTCTTAATGTTCATTTTCTATTTCTCAACCAAGAGTGTTTCCTCAGTCAATTTCTTGTTGAAACAAGCCCTAAAATCAAGTTGAGTGTTTGTGACTGTAAAATAAGGCTTTATTCCAGCAGTTGCACTTTTAAAATCCAAGTACAGTACATTTGGTAAGCGTACTTCAATTGTTTTTAACTTTCAAGTTGCATTTAATCTTTTATAACTTTTTTACTTTAGGTACTATTTTTATTAAAAAATTAATCTTCCTGTCACTTGTTCACCCATCAGGTTGAAGTTAATGTTACAATCTCAATTAAAAATGACCCCCCCCCCCAAAAAAAATATTGTCTTCCAAAAATATTGAAAAATTATTTAGGCAATTATGCTATGTGGACTATGATATATTCCGAATTTATATTCATAGTTGTGTATAATGTTACAGTGGGTTACAAAAATAGCGAAATATACTTTTTAAGAATAAAACCTCTGCCTCATTTTTTAATACAGTACTTGTCTCCATTATGCTATTGTACATCAATGTGCATTGTGGAACTCCCTTTACTTGATATTATTTCTTTTGGGAAATTTGTCCTGAAATCAGAAGTCAACTATTGTTGGTGAGCGTATTGTGTTCAGCTTCAGATGTACCACTGTAGATATCACTGTCAAATATAGTTTTTCAAACTTCGGGCTGGGGCCCCAAAATGTTTTTTTTTTTTTAGGTTGGGGGGGTGGCGGGGGTTGATTATTGTCAGAGAAGAATGCTTTAAATAAGTTTCACTGTTCATTAAGCAGGCACACATCTTAGCAAATATGTTTGAGCTAAAGTCATGTCTGTTGTGTTTTTTTCCTCATTATTTTACACACACAATATACAGCATGTCACTGTTGTAGCATAAAACATGATCTATTTTTAGTATGTTGGTTTGAAAACCCCTTCAAGTCAGCAATGTATTTGTATTTTAAGCATATTTGTATTGGGTTTGCTTGTGTTTGCCTCATTGGGGAGGCCCAAAGAGAGTGCAGCAGGAGAAACGTGTTAAAACTGTAGCTTATAAAAGACTTGACAGGCTGAGGCATTTTTAAGGGAGGTGAGGCTTTCCTTCTTCCAACTATTGGACTTTTTTAGGGACAATGGGAGTCGAGTCCACCCTAATGTTCTCACTGCAGCTGGTGATTTACATCATTGCAGCGCATGCCTGTGTCAGTTGTTGTACATCACAAACAAGGCCGGGGAGCTTCGGAAAGTTACCGGCAGGTTTGTTTTTGTGGTGAATAACATCAGCGCACAAAAGAGGTTGGTGCTTGTTGGTGACACACTGATGCGTTGTGCCCCTTTAGGTGCAGTCATGTGGCAGACCATTCCCATTTGCTGCGCCCTGTTTGCATTGTATGCCGCGGCACCGCCCGCACACATCAACCGCCTGGCGCTGTTCCCTGACAAGAGCGCCTGGTGCGAGGCCAAGAACATCACGCAGATAGTCGGGCACACTGGATGTCAGCCTCGCTCAATTCAAAACAGGTCAGAATGAGACCCCTCCCTCCTCTGTGACCTTCCTTGCTTCAATCTGATAAACTGTTTAAAACTACAAGCGGAGGTTGATCATTTTCCAAAAGTGTCTTAAGGAAAACAAACAACAAGAGCAAGAACAAACCTCCCCCCTCATGTTCATTTTTCTCATTTAATGGTTTTGCACGTTGCTGTATATTGCAAACACACAGTCTTTTATTGTTTCTCTGATTCCCCGTATGAAACAGCTTCCAGTAGAAGCCAGGAAAATCCTATTGAAGAGTCATTTGTAATATGTTAGCCATTTACCACATGCTGTGACATTGTATAAAAGTGGTGGGGCACCAACTCCTTTTTAGGTATAGGCTACATACCAGGAAAATGTTCATGTTCTCAGAAGTGTCTGACAAACACCATTTGTGTGTCATTATAAAAATGTTGCAACTGAATTGAAATTGTATTTGTAGAGTGTCTTTGCATGTAGTGTTTTGAAACATTTGACTGGGAATGAATTTCAAAAGGGACCGATTGTATGATGTCGGCACTGCTGTAATACTTCAGAAAAGAGTCTCTGCCGTTTTGCCTTTACTGTATTTCAGTGGGAAATGTAAAAAAAATAAATAAATACTCGCACAAGGTGGATGATGGAGTGCGATGCAGCTCTGGCTTCTACGTGCAGTATACAGTCCAAAATGAAGTCATAACAAAAGATACGCGGAAGCGCCCAGAAGATAGGCCTCATTCTATCTGTCTATCCATCCATCCATTTTCAATACCACTTATTCTGAACAGGGTCGCGGGCAGTGTTGCTGGAGCCTATCCCAGCTGACTTCACGAGGAAGGCAGACTAAAACCTGAACTGGTCACCAGTCAGTCGCAGAGCACATATAGAGACAAACGACCATTCACACCCACATACACACCGTCACTGAGCGGGAACCGATCCCACGCTGCCCGCGCACAAGTCGGGCGTGTGTACCACCACATCAGCGACTCGATCTGTATACCTTTGTCTACAATTTGCAAAACTACAACGAAAAGCGGGGATTCCCACCCAATGTGCTGAAAGGTGACTACATGAATGAATTTCCCTTAATTGGTCAATTTCTTTTTTAAAATTCACACAAAATAATGTGATTTTATTCATCTCTCATTTATTCAGCTCCAAACTGGCAGAACAATTCCACTCGATGGCTGACATTAGAATTAATCTAATTTTTGTGGCGCATCATCAGGTTGAGTGATATGATGTGATTTTTTTTTTTTTTCCTGTCCCACTTGGATGCGTGCATCTGAATGCGACTGGCGATAACGGCCTATGTCTTGCTTGCAGAGCTTGCCTGGGCCAGTGTTTCAGCTACAGCGTTCCCAACACGTTCCCACAGTCAACGGAGTCTCTGGTGCACTGTGACTCCTGCATGCCTGCCCAGACTCAGTGGGAAGTGGTAAGAATTATTGCCTGTTTGTTAGCTCATGTAGCAAGCTTACTTTGGGCCCTCTCACCCGAACACACAGCTTCCAGACGAGTGCGTTCAGTACTCACCAAAATCCAAACAAACATGGCGCATTCAATCCCATGCTTATTGACAATGTTAATCCGCGTTCTACGCTTGTCGACAGTTCATTGTACCACCAAGACAGGAATCCGCTCTTGCGACAACAAAGACTTTGGAGTAAGCACTTTGGAAGGCTGCTTTGTAGACTAGACGGGTGGGATCTCAGGTGAGGTCACCTCTCGTTGCAGAGGAAAATATTTCATGTCATACCAAGAACAGCCGTTACCTGATAGAATACTCGCTTTGCTCCTCATATTGGGTGTACTGAATGTGTGCGTGTGTGTGTGTGTGTGTTAGAGAGAGAGAGGAAGGGAGGGAGCGAGAGAGAGTCCAACTCAACTCACTTTTAATTATCGTCAAATGGATGTTTGTCTTTGTGGTTATGATTATTGTTGCATGACTTTAACTCGAGCTGGAAATAACAAAAGCAGATCCCTTGAAAGCGGATACCACTCACAGTTGCCTTGGCCCTCGTACTAGAGTTTGATGAAAGTGCTGAGTGATCATTTTTAATGCACAACGCAAACAGTGAGGGGGGACGTTGTGTGAGGTCTGGTGCGCCACTTGGGCTTGTGTGACGGCGAGATTCACTGGGAATTCATAAAGTGGGATCTTCCGAATTGGAACGTACCAAAAAGTGGTCAATTGTGGGCTTCCATTAAAATGGTCTCTAAAAAAATGCCTTGAATATCAAACAGAACATGAAGTAAGTTAAGACTTTAACTTCTTCTTTTTGTCACCATATGTTATATTCCTTGTATTATGTATTTCAATGTTTTGTCGATGAAATGTATATAGGTTAAGATCTCACTGTTTTGTTTTGGTTTTAATAAATTAACTGCAAGCACAAAATCGACATGCAAACAGCTTTTGGACAGGGTGGACATTTTTGGAGAATGGAGAATGTATTTGTATTTTGTGAGCATGTGGTGGAGTATTCCCTTTAAAAACTTTCCCCGCATTGTTGTGACCTATAACATCTATAGGTCAATTGAATAAAAAAACAAAACAAAACCAATTGCTTTCTTCAGATGGAACTAGAGCCCTACTCATGGTGGAGGGAATTACAAACAGTTCCGGTGAGAAAGCAGCGGAGGAAATCTCAGGAAAAGCCTACTAGAACATCTGAAATGCATTTGGAGTTCTTCAGACGCACTTCAAATGTGTGCTGACTCTCATATAACATGAGTTTGAATGTGATCGGTTAATTCTGAACCCAGCCACATCCCAGTTATTAAAAAGTCATTCGTATTTTTTTTCTTAGAGTTCTTAGAGGGTGTGCAAATTTGTGCGACCACAACATTTCAGTTGTTTATTTTCATTCCCATCTCTGTAAGTTTTTTGGTGGGTATAAAACACACACACACACACACACACACACACACACACACACACACACACACACACACACACACACACACATGGCAGCAGTGAATTCACTCACACGTTTTAAGAGCAGTTTATAGTTCCATAATTGAAAGTTAAACCAGGAACACGTTTACGTCTGCACAGGTGACTCTAGAGTGCCCAGGGAATGAAGAGACTCCTCGCGTGGACAAGCTAGTGGAGAGGATCTTCCACTGCAGCTGCCAGTCCTGCGGCAAGGAAGGCGCTCAGGAGGGCGCCATGATGCAGCTGTATCCGGCAGACAACAGCCTGGACTCCCCATCGTTACTTGACACCGTGAGCGAGACTCACTCTCACCCGCCGCCCCATTCGGACGCACATTCGAAGCCCGGCCACGCACACGCAAGCCATCACCCTCTTCCACGCACGTCAGATGTAGGGTAGCTTTGACCCATCCTGCCGCTGTACTCCCCCACACCCCCTCCCCACTTTGCATTCTTCTTAATGGGTAGTGTTGCAGAAGCACTTTGAAACTATGGATTCACTTTGTGTTAAAAGCTGCAAATGCATTGATATATTTCTTGTATCCATTGTTCATAGATTGTCATTAAACAGAAGAGATTATAATTGCACTTCTTTTGTTTGCTGATAAAAGATGTTTGCATTTGTTTATCCAGACACAACCATAATCGGTTCATGAACTGTGGTATCTACCCTTTACCTGTATCGGATTCAATAAATTCTATTGTTGCAATAGCTTGACTTTTTTATTTTATATATATTTTTTACTCTGTCCCTGTACCAAGTCCAATAGCAATGCAAGTCATTTTAATTTCAACTTGGCTGTTTAGTAATAGTTAAAGGTCAAATAAATGAAATGGGTATTTTTTGTTTTGTTTTGTTTTCAGGCTTTTAAGTTCCTAGGAATATAACAGAACACTCTAAATCAGTGGTCTTAACCTTGTTAGGGGTACCGAACCCAACCAGTTCATATGCACATTCACTGAACCCTTCATGACTGAAAAATAAAAATATGATTTTTTTTTTTTACAAATTCAAGACATAAAAAAACACATTTATTAAAAACAGAAAACAATTTAAATGATTTATTATTGGCAGCAGGTGTAGATCTTGAACATGCGATTTCTGAAACAAGAAGCACACCCTGACAAAACTGAAGTGTGTTCTCAATTTAATGTGTTCTCAATTTATGCTTACCTATGGACAGACAGACTCATTCCAACCATACCAATAAAGTGCCACTAGGTGACAGTATGGCTCTGGAAACACCTTTCCGTACCCTTTCCATTGGTGTCTCAAAAGGTAGGTATTTTTACTCTCTTTTAGTTTTATTACACAGTTGTGACTTACCCTGGCAGATTTTGTAAGATTTGAATCATCCTGTATGGAAAACAAATCACAGCAAGAAAACAAAGACAAAATAAGTGGGGCCATTCATCCAGTGCGTGAATTAAAATAGTCATTTGGAAATTTGTGCACCCCCCCCCCCGCATCACTCACCCCCACCCTCTTCAAGAAAGAGCCTTCAAGCTTTTTACTAATGCTCCCAGTTCAAGGCTAATATCAAACTAAACATAAAACTAAAACAACTACCCATTATTTATATAAAACAACCACATAGTGGGAAATGCCAAAGAGGGCATAATGAACAACATGTGGCAGTGTTATTATGCTTCGAGCAGATTAATTTTTTTAATGGTGCAGCAACACAGGTAGACAGACAATAGTTCAAGACTCATAGGCATATATTTATTGTCCTTTGCAAAAAATGTCTATATTACAGCAGCTTACTGAGTCACAAACAGTAATTGTGAAACTCGATCGTTTCTGCATGACTATTTTATACTCCCCCCGTTGGATATGAGTGTTTCTAGTTATGAGCAATGTAATTGCTTGCTATGGTCACGGAACAACTTATATTGCAGGGTACGACTGTATAGTGATTTTAAAACATCAATCGCATGATAAGTGAGAGGGGGCACCGGATGACTTCAAGTAATTTGCAGTAGCTTTTGAAAATGCGGATAAACTTCTAACTATGGTCGTTTCAGTTTTGTTCAAGTTCAAAAGTATGATCCAAAAAAAATCACTTTCTTAATGAGGGCAGGTTTTAAAATGTCATTCCGTATGAGGTTGGGGTGGTAATACAAAGAGCGGCACGTTACGTGTCAGTCTCAGACTCATTTTGATATGTTCAACAATTCTCTGAAATGAGTAATTGTAGTTTCATGTAATTATTTAAATGATTTTATATTTGCATAACATGCTGATGTTCTGTAAAAAGAGGCTCGCTGTCCACGCTTTGAAAAGCCCTCACGTATGACATACTAAAAGGTTACATGTATGGGTCATCACACAACGCCAGTTAGACACGATGTTCTTCAAACCAGGCACACCACATGTTTCCCGATATGATAGCCTAATCTTTGCTCGAAGACCTCAATCAGTCCCCGTCATCTATTTCCCGGATCTTCTCTTCCATTTCTCGTCAACTCTGTTCCGTTATCGTTTCCCTATTTCCTTTTTTTCAATGTAATTCCATTTGAGCGACAACAGAGCGACCGGGTGTCTGTACCGCACGACAAATTGATCGCCTCCTTATCTCACGGCCACAAAGCCGACAGACATCGATGCCCACGTCACAGGTTATTGTATCAAAACGGGAGGCGGGGCATGACATTGTGTGGTTCCGAATGGCATTAACTTCATCGTGGCAACTGTAATCCTTGCGATATCGCTTTTCTTTGGCAAAACTATGCAGTCGTGTCACTCTAGAAGAAATCTGGGATCCGGATGATCTTTGCAAGGGTATTTTTTTTACTTGTCCATGTAACCCTTTCATGCACCCTGTAACGTGATAACATGACAAGCTGTCCACTGCAGTGACCGCTGTCCCTGAAAGGGTTAAACATATTTTGGTGATATTCGGCCAATGTTTTTTTTTTCGGAAGAGATGAATCTGCATTCCCCCCAGCGATGCTGCGGTCTCCCATTAAGGCCAGTGAGACCATGTTTAATAAACAAGAGTTTATTAAACTGACAAGTAGGAAAGGTTTATCAAGATTTTTATGTGGCACACTTGAGTATGAATGCGCTTGGACTGTTGCCTCTGGTCAAAGTGAGCAGAAATTGAAATTTTTAGTCAAGAACAGAGAGAAATGTACTTAAGGACAGTAACTCAGCCTTTTACACCCGATCACCTTCCACGACCACTTCCTCAATTTAAATGACTCATTAGTGCCAACGTCACTCAGAATGTCTGCTCGGAACTCTTTGTCTTATCTCGAAGGGAGAACCCAAACACATTTTAACTGCTTCTATCAGCAATCTCGTCCTTTCAGTTACTTGAAAGGTGAGAATGTAGATCGGCCAGTAAATCGATCCACAATTATCCCATCTGTCGATCTCATGCTCGATCCTTAACCCCGTGCACCAGAGGGAGAGGATCATCCACTTAGCATCGGAAAAAAAAAAAAGGTTTGAGTGCTCGCCACAGCTATCAACTGATGATCTTGGAATCTACATTTGAGCAGACTTTCCCAACTTGCGTAATTCTCCTTCTCAAATATTCTTTGCCCTTTCCCATTGCTCTTTAATTATCCTTAAAATGTCATCATGGATTGAGAAGCAAATCTCTGAAGTCACTTAACGGGCACTTTAAGTCATAATTCCCTCCATTCGTGCAGGCCATGCCTCATCGATTTTCCTTTAATGTAGATGACATCAGACCTCTTTTGTAATAAAAAAAATAACCCACCCAGGATCCAGACGTCCTTGCCAACTACAAAGCCACGGCAAATTTCCTATTTCTTTCAAAAGTTCTGGAAAAACACGTCGTCACCACACAGCTTCAGAAACAAGTGCAATAGCCTCTTTGAAAAGTATCTGCTGAGCCCACAGCACGGAAACCGCTCTGGTCGATGTGACAAATGACCTGCTAATGGCAGCAGATGCTGGTTCTTCATCATTACTTTTCCCCCGAACTGCAGAATTTGCCCATCAAGCGCTTGCACAGCACCAGTTGACTGTAGCACGTCGTACCTGTTCTCCTCGACGATCCCGACCAGACACCAAAAACAGAACACTCGACCCCGTCTTGCACTCAGTTCAATGGCTTCTCTTTATGCCACGGCGAGGAAGACAAAATCTTACTTTTAGAACATCTCTGCATGTATGGCAATTTTCCCCCTTCCCCGTCATCCACACAACCTCCGTTCCAAAAAATTAACTGC
>CAAKHF010015771.1:0-54566 GCA_901007745.1 Hippocampus kuda
GACCTCTGAACAACCTCATAAAAAAGGAAAAAAAAAAAAAAAAAACATCATGTGGAAAGGCTCGGCAGCGTTTTGACAAGTTCACGCAGTGTTCCCTCTCGTGTTCATGAGTCAGTGCTTCTCATCACGTCCTCAGATGGCTCGGAACCACGTGCTCAGCACCTGCACTTTCAGCTCTCTGCGCCCGGGTTGCCACAGTAACTTTGAGTCTACGAGACGGGCTCTTGATCCTAAACGGGAACGACAGCCGATCCAATGCTAGCTTGAGAGAGCGTCGACGAAGGGGAGGCCGACGAGGGCCGAGACGCCGACAATCCCCTCCAGCGCCTTACTGTGTGATCCCCTGGCGATATTGCTCAGCTGACAGCTGGGCCCTTTGACGCCACACAAAAGGGGCACAGATGTAAAAATCAATGAAGCAACGGAGAAGTTGACTTTTGACTCTGATTTTTGTATCACATGCACTCACTCTCGGGCCAAAATAGTCGGCCAAATGGCCCGTTGTTTCTACCTTGATTGTACTCTAACCATTTGGCACGGTTGTACATTAAGTTACGCTGGTCTCAGGATCTATTTCACAGCAATCTATAGCATCACTTTGTGTCCTTAAATATATTTCATGAAATTTGTTGAGAAGGTCATTCTTTGGACCTTTTGTCCAAAACTTCATTCACATTTTGCCTTTGTCAAAAGAATCAAAGGTGCTTGGAGGCGTCGGCTGGGGAAAATCTGATCCGATATATGCTCAAATTAATAAAATGGAGCAGAAGCAATTAGTTGATGAATCTGCAGCACTTCAGATGTTTCAAATTCAAGGTCCAGGGGCCAGTAGTGTCCCGACCAGGATGTCACATCACCCGTGAGAAATCATCGGTGGGGCCATGGAAAATGATCCAATTTCATTTCATGGATATCCATGTCCGGCATCCCCATTTCCTCACAACCCCAGAAAAACAAGCTTTGGAACTTGTTACCCTTTGACAAGCCTCATGTTTACAAAAAACAACAACCAAAAAAATGCAAGAAGAGGGAATTCCTCTGAGGATAAATTATATTTTAAAAAAAAGACAACCCCCTCCCCCAAAATACCTGTGTGCGCTGTGCTCTGTCGGCATCTTGTCAAAACGACTCAGCTAATTAGGACTGCAGCCCAATGGCTGGCTGAGCTTTTCGTTCACACTCCACTGATCGTCTGCAGTAAACAAGGCAGGCAAAAAAAAATTGCAAGTTTACATACATTCAAGTGAAATCATGTGCATTTTACAGCGTGGACCTGTCTGCATCCGTCTTCTATATCATGAACAGACCACCTACTCCACTCAAATTTGGTCATTTGACTACGTTTCCATATTGATGTTGCAACATGCAAGCACATGGAGCTAAAACGATATGACGTGGAATCAGGTTTGTGTAATCATCCTCAACACGTTACTTACTTAAACGTTACGGATACTTAAAATATGAGTCACGTAGAGGTAAATCAAGAAGTTCGCCTTTCGGCTCAGCTCCCTTTTCACCACAATAGACCAATACTCATGTCCGCGTCACTGTCAAGACTGCACCGATCTGCCTCTTGATCTTGCACTCCATTCTTCCCTCACTCGTGAACAAGAGAAAAGCAGAGGCCCTGAAATTGAACCCTGTGCAACTCCTAACAGAGAGAGGCATTTGGAATAAACGAGGAGGAAAACTGGAATTGAAGGTGTGCAAAGGCAAGTGACGCACAGTGAATGATACTGTGAAAAAGAAATACGGGACCTAGAAATCATTTCCAGAGTGCATTCCGTGACATTTTTGCTTGTAAATTACAAAAACATGGGAAAACTGGATGACAAGCTCTTCCACAGGTGACTGTTAAGTACATATTGCTATGGAAAAAGAACAAGCACATAGGCGCTGATCTTTCGAATGATGCAAAATGGTGAGATGAGTCACCGCTCACTGCGCTTTCTACAAGTGGGTGAGAGCATGTGCAACATCAAGAGAAAGGCACAAGAATGAGTAGCGCTACTTTGAAGTCGGCGCACGCTTTGGACCGAAGCGGAATAAGATCTGCGCTCACACTGGCACCCTGAACGTCAAAGCTCAAGTTCACCTGAGTGGACAGACAGCCTTTGTAATGTCACTTGCAAAAAAAAAAAATTGTTTTCCATATTGACAGATGCTTGATGATCAGCCACTGTGTCATGAAGTGATTTTGAAGCTATTTAGCTTCAGGCTTCACAATCTTGTTCATGAAACGGCACCGAATGAAATATCACTTTGCTCTCATTTTCTATGAGCTAAATTAAGCCTGTGTTGAAAGAAGCTAAAATTCGGTCGCATCCATAGGCTTCACCCATTTTGCGGAAGGAGAATCTACCGCCACGTCACCAAAGAAAAACGATGAAACGAGGATGTCGTCGAAATTTACTCACAAACCGACATGCTCAGAATGAAATCCGCGGCTATTTAAATGAAGCGGATACACTCGCAGGAAGCCATGACTCATTCTGTTGTCTGAATGGCAACAGGTGGATACACACGTTATTCGACTTTCCGTCGTCTGGCGGAAGAGCGCTTCGTTGTTTGTCGCTAGAAATCACCCGGCTGAAATAGATGAACCGAGATATTTTTGTGGTGGTTAACAAATAATTGTCGGACACAAATCCCTCTCTCCCTGCACGCAACCTCCTCGCAATCCTGTTTGCCTCATCCTTTTTGATGTTAACTTATGGACGCGTGCATTTAGCGTTCTCCTACACAATCTGCATCAAAGGTACACACCCACGCATGCAAAGGCCTGCAGCGCGGCACGTTTCGTGCATGCACAAAGACAGCCGCATAAGGAAACTCCCTTGCAAACACGTCCACACACACACACACACACACACACACACACACACACACACACACACACACACACACACACACACACACCCATCTATAGATGTACATCACGCGCACAAGGGTACATACATCGAGATATAAGTAATTTAGCAGAGTGTGACACTTTCACGGTCTAATTAGCCCCGCCGTTGCAGTAAACACGTCCCAATGACCCGCCAGTTCTGGGTACTCATTAACAATGGATGGCGCCCACGGCCGGGCTTGCCGCAGCCGTCAGGACCTGATTCGTCACAGGACGAAGTCCCCCAGAACCATCACAAGTGTTCCAAACGGGTAGGATCCAACAAGGATAGCCTTTCTCTCTGCCACTGCAAGGTGGGGGTGGGGGGATGTTTTTGTGAGGTTTTCCGGTCAGGGCCTCGCGCGCAGGCGGGCGCATGTGCACATCGACAACAAGCAGACTGAAGGAATGCTCTGGAGAGATGCTGCATAATGTGTAAAGGGACAGACGGCTCTGATGCATGCTGCCTTTTGATGGCTTGATGGGGATTTTCCTCTCTCTTTCTCTCCCTTCCCTTGCTCGCTCTCGTTTCCTTGCAGCAGCAGATGCAGACAAGGCCAGCAAGCTGTGATCAAGCTCTGCCATCAGCTGGAAGGCTTCAACAGCAGGGTGCCCCAGATTCAAAAACCACCTCCCTCCTCCAATGGTTCGCAAAACACCTGCAGCTGCAACTATGTGGAGCCTCACTGACACCTGGTGGACAGACATTGCAGTGCGGCTAGAGCACAAGATGGATTTGGTGAGACACAAATTGAGCGAGGATTCATGACAGCCATGTCATACAATCGAAATATTTGTGTGAAGGCTGGGCCTCAAGCACTCAGAAACATCTCCAAGAGCCAACAGGCAATTGTTTTGGGTTTTTTTTCCCCCTTCAAAGGTCTTTCCAGTGTACCTATTGCAAAAGCCCTCGCAAGTGGGAAAGTAGAGCCAGTCGCAGATGCACTTTAAAGGGAAAACAGTTACGAGAGCACAGTCATGCAGAAGCTGCTGTCAGCCACAGCTCTCATGCAAGACCCTCACATACATGCTCACCATCACACACCACTCCACTGGGCACCACCTCTTAAAGGCACATGCATGCACTCGGAAACTACACTATGTGCCATATTTTGTTTTGAATATTTTTTTGCTTCCAATTATTTTTTTAAATGTGTGTTAATTTAGAAAGGCCATCGCGTTATCAATGATTTCATCCTATACCGCTCTCAGCCACTAGGGGGCATGTGTGTGTTATGTTAGATGGAGATTCCCATCCATGAGCAATTATTCTCAAGTATTATTCTTTTGCAAGATGATGCAAATGCCTGAGCTATTTTAAGATTGACGAGTTTTACTGGACAGTGTGGAGGTATCACCAGATTGTTGCGTACAAAGAGTCAATCTTGGTCAAATGATAGCCACAAAATATTTAATCAACTGGACATGCATTGCGCCACCGCACATTTTTCTTTTGATGTAGAACAAAGAAGACGGAGGTACAAAATGATCCACAATGTATAAAATGTCAAAACAAAAAAATAAATGACTGTAATATTGAGCCGTATACAAATTAGCTTAACTGGTTTGTTTGCTCCTGTAATGTTGTGAGCACTTTTCAACTACGATATTGCAAAAGGAAATATTTTTGAGCCATGTATGCAACAACAAAACAGTCCTGTCACAAGATTAACCAACAACAACAACAACAACAAAAATCTTGGTGGATTTGGGGGACAAAGAATGACTTCAGTCTTTTTTTTTTTATACAGACATTTAAAGTGTAAAAATAAATGGCAGCATTTATTTAAACAGTCTGACCATATTAATAAGCCCGGATGCGGCATTAAACTTTCAACCGTCAGGCCCACGAACGGAGTATCACAGTGCCATGAACTCAAAAAAACGGTCTTCTCTGTACAACAAACTGCCTGAAACTTTTTTTTAACCACTTGCTATGCTCAGTGCCATGAATTCAGTGCTGCAAAAGACAACAAATAAGACATTTCCGACAGCGGCTCCCCGAAAACAAAACTTTCTGTTGCGTGCTAAAGCTCCTCACACTGCTTCCAACTTGTGCAATTTCCGTCGGCACGCTCCAACGTACGTTCAAAGCAAACACACCGAATAGCCGCCATCCATGCCAGCGGAAGGACCGCAAACAGACCCTTTTTGCCCTTTAAGAGTGTTGCCACAGTCCACAGTAAGGCTTTCTGTGTAGTTGCGGAGGTTGTTTTTCAGCCAAGGCTTTGTCTCGACTCACAAAGCCACGCGGCTGAGCTCCATGTGTCACAGTAAAAGACTGCCGCGCTTGACCTGCCTTTGTTTGAACCAGTTCTTTGCCCTGATCCCCCCCCCCCCCCCCACTTTTTTTTTGTTTTGGACAAGGTGCAGACTTTGTCCTTCATATCAACATAGGCACACATTTACAGAAATCATTGGATTGGTTGAGGCTTGTCTCCTTCAGGAGAAACAAACAGGGGGAGCGACGCGAGGTGCGAACATATTTTAAGGACGTATGCAACAGCGCAAGCGGAGGCACGTGGGAAATCTCACGAGTGTTTGATGGTGTATTTGCCTTTCTGCAGCTGGGAGATATACAGCTTGGACTTGCTGCCGTCCAGTCGTTTGAACCACACCTCGTCATTGTTGATGGTGGTGATGATGGCACTGCGCGGAAAAGGAAACAACATTGGAGAAAATTGGGTTGGACGCGGTTTCACTGCGTGCGAATAGTCCGACACTCGGCATCCTGCTCGGAGATACAACATAACACTGGCATGCAGCTGTCACCAAACTCCTTGCGTTTCATTGTTTTCTCCCCTTTGCAATAACACCACCTCAAGCCGACGGCGATTTATCCGGGGGTGGGGGGATTGGTTTCAGAAGGGGTTTCATTCGCTGCGATAGTCTACGGGCTCTTTCGCAAAGACGTCACGCGTGGCTACAGCGAGGAGAAAACCTTGAAGCTGGTGTAGTAAGACCAAAATAGAAGCCGACTGCGAGTGCCATGAAACAATGACGGCGCCTTGGAACACTTTGTGAAGGCTGTTGTGGTTTTGTCGTCGGGACTGAAGTGAACTCGTCGAGCATTCGAACACTTGATGGGAACAGGGACACGCTGTGACTGCCGATAAACACGTTCCCATGTGACCCACATGCTGTAAACAGCCGGAGGCGAGTGAAAAGGCAGGTGCTGCACCAGTGTTGGCAAACACCCCTGCCGTCACATTTGTCCTACGGTGAAGTCCCGCACATGAGTGGTTTTGCACTTGAAAAATTCACCTTGCCACAGATTTTGATTGGAAACTAGCTTCTGTTCTTCGAGAAGGAATTTCAATTTTGATACAAATAGCGCTTTCCTACTATCTTGCGATCTCTTTAAGGAATGAAAAAGCGTTTAGGCGGGTGTCAGTGGTTTGCAAATTTCTACTCCTCACCACTGAGCTCAGTCCACATCTCTACTTTGTGGTTCTATGACCCCCGACACATTTTTTTTTTTTAGTTTTCAGCTTCATGTTTTTCAATGAGTTAAAAAAAATTTCATTAGTTTGAATCATAACTTTCCTCACTGATTGGTTAAGAGAGCTCACATGGTGACGAGCTCCCTTATAGCAAAGCGCGTGACGTGCATTTTCAAATTTAAATAGCATCCATCCTTTGTAGTCGACACCAGTCAGTCAGAACCTCAAGCAACCGATCCCGTTTTTTTTTTTTTTTTAATACCACGCAACTCAAAGAATGGGGAAATTCCCTAAAAGCCCACCCTTCCGCAAACAAACCTGGTGGGAAACTCGTCCTTCCTGTTGATACAGATGGCTTGCCCCCTGCAGTACCACTGGCTGTCATAGAAAAGTCGGCCGTCTTCGGACCGTGCGACGTGGTGGTGTCGTTCCGTTTTGGCTGGGCAGGGGGAGATAAAGTAACACATGAATAACAAGAGGACTTCACAAAATGCAGTACAATAAATGTTGTTGTGCGGTACGAACCGTCGGCCTTCCCCCTATGCGGCCCGAGAGACGCCATCGCCTGAGAGGAGACAACACAAAGCGACGCGTCACACATCTCGAGCGTCGCTTCCAACTCACTGCTCAAATATATTACCTTTCTTATTGCAGTCCAGTCTTCCAGAATATCCAGATCTTGCAGCATGTAAACAATATAAGGCCGTGGACGGGCAGTTAAAGAAACGTGAGCCGACGGGGCCACAAAGGAGGCAGGGCGGTGAAGAGCAAGACGATGGAAAAGGATATCAGAAACGACAACGGGCTTCTTCTTCTTGATGGGGCAGAACGGGTCTTTCTTCTTATTTTTCCGGGAATGCAGTCCGTCATTCCACAACTCTGGAAAACCCAAAAAAGGACGCATTATAGAGGAGCCGCTAAATTACCCGCGACAGCTTGTTTCATAACATTCGACGGCAAAATGCCAGTTCTATCTTTTCTTCATTTCGTCCGAATTAAGAAACACAACCTATCTATTTAGTCACGCTATCCGTGGTTGAAGTCTTTAGTTCCACTTAAACCAGTGGTCTCCTTCCAAGACATTTTGGAAAACTTAGTTTTCTCATGAGGGCTAAGTGAGTGATGATTTATTTATTTTTATTGTCTGACAACTATGAACTAAAAATGCTCCAAGTGTACTTTTGGAAAGTCCTTTGTACCTGAGGTGATGTCAATACTGTGCCTATCTTCCTCTAGTCGTCTGATCTTCTCCTCCAGCTCGCTCTGCACGGTGTCAAACAGCAGCAGCTTTTCACTCTGGGGAAAATACATGGATTGCACAAAGAAGGAAGTATTTATCGATTGCCACAGACACTGTGGGGAAGACAAAAAAAAAAACAAACAAACACACATTTATCCCGGATTACAAAATTAGATCAATTGCTGCATTTTATCACATTTTTTTTTGTTACCTCCCAATGCTGGCAGGCTGCCTGGATCTCACAGTCATATTTGTTCTTCACCGACTCCAAGCACAGTTCTTTATAGATGCCTGGACCAAATCAATGCAAACGTTATGAATCAGGTGGATACAATAACGTGCACAGAAATACAGAACCTTTGAGATTAGTCCCAGAGTATGTGCTGCAAGGGCTTCAAAAAAAAAAAAAGAAGTGAACTTCCAAGTCACATCAAACAAGTTGGTGCGATAAGGTTAATCAACATCGACACGTTGAGATGATCCCACTGTGGCTTTGGGTGGGGAATAACCTTTTACAAGGGCGAGGCTGGAAATTGTTAGAGAAAGAAGGTGGATAATTGGTTTTGGTTTCGGCTCGTCTTGGGCGATATGAAGGGAAAATAAAAATTCAATTACGATGGAGGTCATTTTTGATCACAATACAACTATAGATATTTTCAGTGTTCTATAAAAAGGATACAACACACAATGAGTTGGATCCTTTTGCCACTATTTTTGAAGTGACATTCAACAGACCCAAACAGACATATTTGCCTCAAAGAGGAAAATTGATGATCGAAACAATAGGAGAGCAGTGGCGCGATCAAAGCTTTTCATCATATCGCTCAACTCTTGTAGCATCCCAAAAATAGGGTTAAATAAACTTGGGCGGTGCTGGTGGTGAACTTTGGTAATGTGTTTTTGTTTACACATGCTTATCAGAGATTTTCCCATGCCTTTGTTTTGTTTGGCTAACAATCAAAATCATTCCACATTGGGGGGAAAAAAGCGATTGTACTCGTACTGAACTACAAAGTGCAAGATGCGTCACACAGTATGAGCTTGCCACTGCTGACGCATTTCTTCAAGAACGAGTATTATTTCAGGAGGAAAAATTAAGCCTTACTTAACCTGTCCTATTTTTGGGAGCATTGTAGAACTAACAACTCTTGTGTAACACTCGGCTTAGAAGATGTGTGTATTTGTCAACAAGTCTCTGGGCTTCATATCCATTGGGCCTGTCCACAGTGTCTGATTGGAATCAAGTCAAACTAAAATGGAAAATAAGCGTGGTGCCCTTCATTGGACAGTGATGCTTTCATTTTTGTAACCGTCCTCCCTCATACAAGTACTGATATGACGAGGTTGTTTGTAAGCGTATGTGCACACATGTGGGTGGTATCAACGCGCATGAGCAAAGGTAATATCTCCAAAAGCAAGGACATGCGTCATCATCATTCTTATTTTGTTTCTTGGAAGACATTGACTTGCTATTCAACTCATTCCATTACTCCATTATCATGTTGGTCAGGCCCTCAACAACCATTCCAAATTTTTGACGTGGCCTTGGAAAAATTAATTGCCCGCTCCTGGTCTAAAGGCTACAGTGCATGTCAACAAGGTCGTACCTGCCACTTTAGTTCTGATTTGCATGTTCTCCTGCAGGTTGGCTAAAGGTTCCAGATATTCCTGGGCACAGCCCGCCATCACTTCCTGCAGCTTGACATCCACCTGGCTCAGGCGTTCCTTGTACAATCTATACACGCGAAAGAAAGGCAGCAGATCGTGTGTTCAAATGAGGGCTGTGCAACAGATGCAGTAAGACTCTAACCGCCGACGACAGCAGTTAAACCAGAGGCTAATAACAAACTTATGTGCACGGTGCAAAAACGTGGAATAATGAGGCATGAAACCACATTTCGCAGTGTCCTCCACTCATTCTTGACACTGACAAGAGGAAACTTACTGCTCCTTCAAGTCTGTGAACTGTTTCTCCAGGGTGGTCATCTCATCCAGGCACTCCATCCTCCTCCTTTCACAGTCTTCATCGTCCATCTCTGTGCACATACGAAGACATGGCAGCTTGGGCGCGGGGATTCAGGCATGATGACGATAGCAACTTCTTACGGGGTGTAAGCAGATTTTGAACTCGCGGGCTGCATGCCACATTGACTGGCTGACAGAAGTATTGTGTGGATTTTAAAATGGGGTGATTTTAGGCCTGTTTTCCTACCTGAGCTGTCTCCATCTTCGGACACAGACGTGCTAACCGTGTCCTCCTCGTCACTGCTGCTACCGTCTTGCTCCGGAAAATCCACCTCCATTTCCTCGTGGTTACTTTCTTTCTTCTCCCGGGAGTGTACCGGCATTACGACTTGCAAAGGATACACCGTAACGCCGTGGCAAATTTTCTTGTTAAGTTGGAACACGGGTGAGAGGCGATATTGTAGCTCAGTCAGCTAACCGGTTAGCGACACCGCATCAAGACAGCTGGAGATGCAAACATGGCCCCTGTAGACCAATGAGAAGAGGTTTTACTCAGACTGCCCCCTGTAGACCAATTAGAAGAGGTTTTTACTCAGACTGTCCAATCAAATGTTTCGATGCGAATCTTTTGGCAACGGCAGATGTACTGCGATTTGTGGTTTCATTTACTGACACAAGAAAGTATAAAATCACCTCGGTTCACAAGTTTTCAACCATTTTTACTGACCTTATACAGTATGAGGAAGCCTTACCGACAAAACAATTTCATATTTTATTTTCAATATACAGAAAAATGTGTTTGCTGGAGTTTGTCCATTTTCACATTTGGATTCTTGGATCAACTGTGGTTCATCCATTATATTAGCCTAAGGCACAAGTTTGCATGATAATAATCTAATGGCACGCCATCAAACAAAAATGAGGAGACTTGTTTTGCACCGCAGCGGAATTACGTGCAGGTGGATGACCCATAACTGAAAACAGGAATGTCTCATTTCCACCGTCTACTCACTAGACTCTAGTGACTAGTCATACAGAATACATGAATAATTTGCAATGGAAGCACAAGGTAATTTTACGCTTGGACTTTCTCTGATGTTAAATCCAGTAGTAGCAGACTGGCTTGATGAATGATTCAAATATGCCAATGCCAAAAGTGTCAAAACTTGCCTTTTCTCCTTTTACTAGATAGCATATTGATAGCGATATGTAAATGAGACGTGATGGAATAATTGTGCGACCTGAAAGCAGTGAACATTTTACAATATGAAAATACATCAATATATTGTCAAGAAGGGTAATAAAATCATTTTCACACTCCTAGTTCACGCTTGAACTTTTTTTATTTTTTAAATAAATCTTTGATAGAGATGAAATTAGTAAAATACTGAAGCAAAAACAAAAGTTAAACTCTGGCAACAATAATGAAGGAAGGGGCCCATGATGTCATCAACAATTACAGTAGAAACCACAGTTGTGTAAGCATCTATGCTAACAGAGATGGCCTTTGAGCCTGATGACATCAAATATTATCTTAAGTGGGTACTTTTGATACAGCAAAATAATTTAATCATGTTGTTGTGGTTTGTCGTGCAACCCCACTATTTCCGGGTTGTGTCTGCCAAAATGATGCATTTTCGTTGCATGTGGGTCAGGAAACTTTGCTATCTAATTTGTGTAGCACTCCAGTGCGCAAGCTGAAAGTCTGAGCTTTCACAATCTTGAATTTGTCTCCAACAAAATACTGTTTCATGCCATTAAATTACAACGATTTAGTGGTATTATAACATTGCCAATTTAATTATTAATCCGCCTGCAAGTGGTGATTAGTTAACAGCATTGTTACCATCCATTTATCTATCCATTAGCTGAACCGCCTAGAGTCACGGGCGTGCTGGAGCGAGTAAGAATTCCATCTGGTTGCATTCATGCATATTTTTTCAAGCTCCCACCAACACAGGCGCTGGATTAGAATTTGCTGCTAAAAGTCACCCGCGCTTCAATAAATTCCTCATTGTGAGTGTTCCGACCACTTTAGGCTGGCATGCGGGCCACAGAGTTGCACGCCGTTCCATTCCTTAAACCTTTCAGTACATCGGTATGCGTCACTGTCAATAAATACTTTGCATGCATGTCCGTGGTCTCACTGTACCACACCCCATTAAAAAAAAGGTGCGACCAATTCAGAAAACTGGCCGCACCAGGGCTACCAGGTGAAAAGTTAGTGTTGGGCCCTGTTTTTTTTTTTAATCTATATACTTTTAATACAGATGAATGATTGAATCATTAAATTCATTTGTATTAATAAACATGCCAAGACATTAATTTGCTGTTTTTTTTTGTCTAACTTATACATTTTTTCATGAGTACATCAGAGAGTAAGAGTAGTGTCATTTTTCAGACTGTAGCCTTGTTAACACTGTTGCGCCTCACCATTTTTCCAATACCTGTATAAACAATAACACTGAATTCAAACACTCCCCCCCCCGCCTGTTAGAAAATATGCGAAAGGTTAGTAAGCAAAAGTTTCATGATGTCAACATTAGGTGATGTCATGGGGGAATAGGATTGTGATGCCCAGACAAGTCGAGATGTGCTGACGCACAGAACACAATGTATTACTCCTGATACTCAGTGTTGGTCTTCATAGCAACCTTGAGTAAACACCCGGCAAAACTACTTGCTTGCATTATTTTTGCAACGACTCTCCAAATCGCCAACGATGCACAGCAAGTGGAAGTTCCAGCATTTCATGTGCCGTGGCAATATCAGACGGCGCACTTTTGGTCATTTAGTAGAGTTAAAGGAAGCGACTTTAGGGCAAAGTCATCGGGATGGGAACAGCATGTCCTCGGTTTCTTTGTTCACACTTGGCAGAGATGAAAGATTGCTTGGAATTAAATGGCCAAGGACGAGATTGCGTGCATGTTTGTATGAGTGGCATTTCCCTGATGTGACTCACACTCAAGACACACAACACCCCACTGGGTGTGTTTGGATGGTGTGTGCTTGTTGTGCAGATCTCCCACTATGTATAGGAGATTTGATTGCTTGGATACCGTTGCTATGTTTGCAAAGGTAAATCCCCCGGGAATGACAAATCAAGCAGCTCCAGAGCAGGTAGAGCAACTCTAACACCATATCCATTCTATGTCCATTTTACTGTCAAACACTTGGTGTGACAAAATCATAAGACCAAGAAAAGTCCGAGCGCAAGTTACGCAGAATTCAAAGCAAAACGTCTGCAGTCTATGTTCACATTTACAAAGAAAGGCAAGTCCCAAACATCCTCTTCTGGCACATGCGATTAAGGCTTGGTTTCACAAGAGTTGCCCTGTACAAACTTGAGAATTTTTTTCCCCCCCCTCCTCTGCATACAATGAGCAGACACGGGGAAGTTTTGAAAAGGTATTGTGTGAATGGCCTAATACTGCAGATTGTAAATTCAAATGCTGGTGTAAAATAAAAAGCACATTTAATAATCCATGCCTAAACTCCTACATAAAATTGGATAATTCAAGGACACTTGGCACAGTACACGAGCAAATTATGCAAATCCTGTATGGGACAAAAAAAAAAAACATTGAAAACATCTCTGTATGATGCAGTGCAAGTTTATACGACGACAGGCACTGCAAGCACTGAACATGTTCAGTCACATTCATCCATCTGTGTTCACGGCTATACTTCATATGTGACATACACTGCACATTTGTCTGTTTAAGAGGGAGGAATTTTCATCTGTGCTGTTACACACAGCACATTTGACAATAAAGTTGTACTTGATACTTCACAACAAAACTTCATGCAAATTAAAACACATTCCCAATATTTGAGGGGCTGATGATCCCCGTGTCATATTTCATTATTTATAACCACCATAATGAAAAAAAAACCACAACTATATGATGACTGTTGATATTATATAGCACACAGGCTATGGTCATAAAATGATAGATTATGTGAACTGGCAAACGGATGAGTGCATTTAAAATAATCGCAAATATCAATCAAAAGTCACTCAAAGGAAAAATACAATACAGTGGAAAAAAAAAAGCCCCAATTTCCCCCAGGCAAGAGGGAATTCTTGAAGAGCCCAAACGAGGTTGTCCCCATCTCATTCATGGCCACCATTCACAATCAAACATCCCCTCGCGAACATGCTGTAGGTGTCTAATAGGAAACTACAAGTTTTCATTTTGACTTGAGGGTTGGAGGATGAGGAGGGGGGGATTTTTTCTCACAAAAGCACAGCCCTGCCTGTGTGATTTCCCTGTCTTAGATAAGTCAATTGGAAATCCCCACAGAGGCTCCACCCAGCCGCGCTGACAAAAACCCGCAGCGCCAGCCCTCTCCGAGCCACTCTTCTTCCTGACCTTTGGACCGTACGCGTGTACTTTGTCTTGTGACAGCCACCATGGACGTCCACGGAGTAGCTCCCAGCGATCACATGGATTATAACGACCTCGAGCACATGGAGCCCAAGCACGGGAAAGCCTTGCCGTGCCAAGACGACCGCTTCGACAGCGGCTTGGAATCGCTGAAGGAGGACGAGCTGGTGAGCGACTTGGAGCACTTGCGCGTGAGCGAGGAGCTCGTTCACGACTACGAGCCCTGGAGAGGTGTCGTGACCGACGACGGGGACACGTAAGTGGATTTGGTCTCGACTCCCTTTGCAAAACGCTGAATTAAAATGGACTAATTCGTGCAAGACATCGAGAATAACTGCACCCGCCGGGTTTGATCCCAACGCAACAACGCTATGCATGAAAACCGCGAAGGTTGCACGAAATACGCGGAGCGTAAAGTGCGTTTGCGCGCGTGCGTCGACTTTTGGCTGAGCGCGCAGTCTGGGCGGAGCTTAAGAGTCGAGCTCTGCGGGCTCAGGAAAGTCCCTGGCCCACTGCCAAGAACTGATAAAGCGTCAAGCCGCAACTGGTGGAAACAACCCGACAAAACTCCACTCTTGCGAAACGTTCCTGTTGCACAGGCGTTGTTCCTTATAATTTCACCGGAGCGACTTCCTCCGAGCCTTCATTTGACTGAGCTCTCCCATTTTCTGACAGGCTCCTCCACTTGGCCATCATTCACGAAGCCGCCGATCGGGCCCAGCAGATGATCAAACTGTCCCACAATCACCCCTTCCTGAATGCACAGAACCACCAGAGACAGGTACTAAGCAGCAACTCGCTGAAACCACCCAAGGCGCTTTTGCTGACGTGAACAGTGGCGTAACACGCAATAAATACGACTTGCAGACGGCGCTGCACCTAGCCGTGATCACGGAGCAACCTCACTTGGTGGAACGGCTCCTGAAGGCGGGCTGCGACCCGCGGCTGGCCGACGACTGCGGCAACACGGCGTTGCACATAGCCTGCAAGAAAGGTTCCCTCGCCTGCTTCGGCGTCATCACCCAGACAAGCCAGCGCCACCTCGCCTCCATCATCTCCTTCCCCAACTACAGTGGTAAGTTCGGAATTCTGCCTAGAAAAATATGCAAGGCTGGTTTCTCTGAGAACGGGTTCTAAACTGCTCTCCTTTTGTGTGTTTTTTTTTTTTTTTTGCCTTCCAGGACAAAACTGTCTTCACATAGCGTCGATTCACGGCTACATTTCGTTAGTGGAGAATCTAGTTGGGCTGGGCGCGGATATCAACGCACAGGTGGGTGTCATCAAGTTCAAGTCAAGTTTGCAGCGACCAGTCTAGCTTGGAGCAACGTAGCTAAGTAACCATTCGTTTTGGTTTATAGGAGCAATGCAGCGGTAGGACGGCACTCCATCTCGCTGTGGACGTCCAAAACCCGGCGCTGGTCCGTCGCCTCCTTGACCTCGGCGCTGACGTGAATTGCCTCAATTACGGCGGGTTCACGCCGTACCACCTCACCTACGGACGGCAAAACGACGACATCCGCCGGCAGCTGTATGAGAAGACGGCACAGGAATTGAGGGCCTTGCCCGACAGCGAATCAGACGAGAGCGATATGGAAGATCTGGACTTGACCGAGGATGAGGTCAGTGTCCATCAATGACAGCTGCTCACATGGCGAGCATTTCCATACTCGAGTCAAGGTTGTAAATGTTGACGCTTCTTTTGACAGTTGTACGATGACATCAAGTTTGGAAAGTAAAGGCCGACGATATCCTGCCACTGGCGCTGTCGAGAGCTGCTATTAGGTCACCGAACCCCGGCCCAAAGAAAGGACAAAAACCTGCCCGGGACGTCCGCCAAGTGCTGGCCCGGCGATCACAAGAAGGAAGACGACGGCATCTGCTCTGGTCTAGTTCGATCCAGAAATCAGAACTCAGCACCCAGAATGCACGGCGAGACCATAAAGGTCCATGTGTTCTCCCTGCAATACTGTAGAAGGGTATAATGATGTGAATATACCAGACTGGTCTTTTGTAGTAAATTGTAAATACAGAGATATTATTTTTGTACCTGTAAATATGTTGTGAAATGAAACACTATCAATGAAATAACATGCAAAATAAAAAGAAAACTTGTGACGAGTGAATTGCAGATCCCTTCTGTGTGAGGCATTTTTACTGGAACACAACCACACTTAGTCACGACACATAAACTGACAGCGCGGAGAGTTATGAGCCACACTTTGAAAGACACATGGACCAAAACGATCCGATTCAACCCCACGAAGCGGTCTGGGGTGAGCTCACAGTGTGTGAGTCACGCTGCAAAAAGTCCCATGGCGGCACACACAACGTGCTGAATATTCCGCCCTGCCTCCAAAGCTGTCGCGCGACACGAGGAGCCGAAGACGCACTTTGAGACGAAAGGTCAAAGGCGCTAACTTGTTGCTTAGTCACAGTGAATGGGAAACGTGGAAAGTACAATTCATCCAAATCCTGGTCATCAATTTTTGTTTTTTTTTTTTTGTCTAAGAATGACCTTGACCAGTACAACTGTGAGGCCTGCCCTGAACCGGCCCTTTTTCAAAAGATCCCAGAATGTTAAGATTTAATAGCAGCGCCCACATTACATGGTGTAGAATTGTCCGCAGGGCTGTAAACATGAGTGGGCCATATACACGTGCACGGGACTTGACGGGTTTTTCCAAGCGACTCATCTGCTTCCTTTTAAAATCGCATCCAATTCCACATGACAGGGGAGCTCCGAAAATGATTCCTTGATTTAGGAAAACATGACATCTGAGAGGGGATTTATAGTTTTGATTTGTGATTCAGCGATAGGTGGGGACGATGACTAATCATTTGAAGACTGGAAGAAACCGGACTGACGAATTGATGACATCATTTTTGATCAAGATTGACTGATGACAAATTTGGTCACTCAAAGAAATGACAAGCCGCCATTTCCCCAAAATACACGATTG
Source organism: Hippocampus kuda (assembly GCA_901007745.1). Classification (NCBI taxonomy): domain Eukaryota; kingdom Metazoa; phylum Chordata; class Actinopteri; order Syngnathiformes; family Syngnathidae; genus Hippocampus; species Hippocampus kuda. The sequence goes on from CAAKHF010015771.1 coordinate 16,890, forward strand.
CCGAGACGTTCGCGCAAACGTTAGCACTTTTTTTAAGCAGGGTAAGTTAACAAAACCTGTGACAGATTTCAAGTTATTGGATCTGTTTGGTTTGCGCACATGTACAGTGCCTTGACGAAATAAGGTCAAATCTGCGCATGGAGTGAAACCCCCCCCCCCCCCTCAAAAAACCTTGAAGCGCACTTCAGAGTGTCATGCGATTCTGGTGCTTTTTAAGTTCTACAACAGGAAGTGAAGTTGCGAGCGTTCCCATCGACAGCTTTTTGCCACTTCTAAATTTGACACACGAAAGCAGTTCTGATGAAGCCGGATGTACCGGTAGTCACATGAGCGCCACTGCTGAAAACCTCAAATCGATGCCGCTCAATGCAAACAAATTGCATGTCATGCCAAAGAGATAAAAATACGGCCCAAGTTATTTTACTCCAAAACATTTTTTTTTTAATTGTTCAATGTATCGGTGGGGGAAATGTACAGCAAACCGAGATAACGCCAGCCTCCATTGTGAGAGCAGCATATCCCACCTTGCTCTTACTAAATTCAAAACAGGGCACACTTCCTCTTCTCGCTCAGTCCCGCTCTGCCAGGGACATCAGGTGAGTATCCACTTCGGCCTCTGTCAGAATCCTGGAAAGAGGAAACGGGCCGATGATGGCAGGCAGCCCCTTTCACACAGATTGTTGCAGTTGCCACTTTTATTACTGGACCTTTTGCAGAAATTACGTTGATATTTTTGGGAAGTTTCTGATAAAATGGCCTTACTGCCAGCTGTCATAGAGACCATAGTTTTATGGTTACACGATAGCACATATACAGACAAACTTATATATGAGTTTGCTTCCACGAAGCTGCCAGACTTTAAAAGGCAAATTACATTCCACACAAGACGAAGGATTAAATCACGACAAAGCTCTTTCGTAATTACATCACCTCGCCTGTTTCAAGAGCCGCACTCCCATCTCCGATAATCCCATTTAAGACGAACGAACTCCTGCCCTTTGTGAAAACTGCGTTCCTTATATTGTTATTTTTGGAAACACGAAGAGCCGTCTTTACCTGAACTTGGGGTCTTGCGTCGTAACCACGCCCACCTCAAGCTCGGAGGGCTTGAAGTCAATGGAGAGGACAGTTGACAGACAAGAGATTGCCGTCTAAAACAGAGTTGAAGCACGAGGGGGATTTCATGAGCAATTTACAGGCTAACCTTCCAGGATGTTAAACCCGAAAAGTCACTTGACATTGATCGTGTCACTTCTGCATCACAATACCTCGATAGTTTGCTCGAAGGTCCAGTCCAATTTCTTTTTCACCTTCTTCTCCAGGAAGCTGGTGGCTTCGGTCTGCTTCACCCCGGCGGCGGTGGCTTTGAAGCCGCAGTAGTAGCCTGCCGGGTCACATTTGTAGACTTGCGGCCCGCATTCCGCGTCGATGCCGATCACAATCATACCTGCGGGTACGACATAGCAAGGACACACTTGATGTGGCGTACTGCGCAGCGATCTGCAGGAAGGAGCCCAAGGGCTCCTTAGTGTCTGCAACAATAAACCGGATCAATTACACGTCAACCCTTTTGCTGTACTGGGCTTTGGGCATCGAATCCTTCTGCTGTGTGAAGCTGAAGCCATTTATTAAAACCAATCTTGACTTTGACGAACCCCCCCACCAAAAGGAGTAATGTTTTAACATTGCGTCGCCACATGAAAAAGTAACTTCAGCCATTATGTAATTGGAGCAATTGTAATGCTTTAAATTATATAATGGCTTTATTTTGAACCCAGTTCTCCTGGTTTGTTCTGTCAAACGAATAATGCCATGTGTTTTCTCTACATTTGAGGAAGTTGCACCATATGTTGGAGCGCAACCTCTGATGACATTTACCTGTAACGAAAACACGTTTTTGTTTGTTTATGGATATCCAGTTTTTCTCTTGTTTATTTGACTGGCAAGTTATCACTGGCAAGCGGCAATGACGTCACATTACTTCCGGGTGTAGTGTACCAGAACAACGGCGATGCTTTGTGCAACCCCGGGGTTAAGAGGTCGACGCACCCAGCGCTAATAAAAGGCAAAGCGTCTATTAGAATGGAGGCAACTACTTGACGATCTGTTTGATTGTAATCGTTACTTACAGCAGCCCAGCGGTCTCATCTCAGCATTCTGCGTGTAGACTTGAGAGATGTCTGCAATTCTCTTACACAGCATGTCCACAGGAACCTCATAGCCGTACTTGTACTGCCAGTTGGCTGCCTCGTAGCGAGCGCGCTGAACTTGGGACCGACTGTCAGCTGTCAATGATATTTAGGAGGGGGAAAAAAACAAAGTCATTCTTCGAAAAATATCACTTCTTTGCCTATATAAGACGGATAACATTCTTTTCTAGCTGAGGCTTTAGTCATTATTAACACTGCTTGATGCATAGCTAGTTTTGTGACTTTTTTGGGGAAGCGGCTGCAGCAAGGTCAAACAGTCTGGAATTAACAAACCAAAAAAAGTGCAGTGCAGAAAAATGTGCAGACAAGCCTTCTGGGAGCGTATTATGTTAATAAACCCCAACATCTGACAGATGAAATGTGTTGATTATGTCAGTGTCTTCTCTTTGATTACCTGTCATTCCGGACATTACACATCCAATGGTATCTGTTATTCTGAAAAGGTGGGTCACTGTGGCAGAATCCAGAAGCTTGTCCTGGCAAAAAAGAAAAAAAGAAAAAAGATAGACCTCAGTTAACATGCAATTGATAACTGACAAAGACTGCAGCATTAGTGTTAAGTACGCAACAAGTGCAAGAGAGGCGCCTGGGCAATGACTGCCAATGACCAATATAATATTCGCCAATGACAATAAAATATTCTCCGAGTCACAAGTCTACTCAGTTACTATTTCAATGTCAAGATTACAACTACAAAGGCACAGGACCATATAATACACCACTCACCGGTACTTTTTTCTGTGTGACAACAACCGCACAGTCCTTCCCACGGACGGCGACTGATGTGAGTCCACCTTGATTAATAGCCTTGAAAGCATATTCTGTGAGTGGGAAACAGGATGATGGTCACACATTTACGTTCATGATACAGTTGCTTTGTATGGGTAGGTGTGTTCGCATAAGTTATAACACACCATGCATGAGCGTCGATGAATAAATTAATAACGACGGGACTCTTTTTGTGCACAGTATATTTCTTTCTGCATAATGGACAAATGTTATCGATTTTAGCGTAACTACCTAGCGCTGGATTATACGCAATCAGAATGGTGATACTTTCGCTTTCATTTTTATTCAGACCAAGCAAAGATAGTGCGATCAACTTCAAAACTAAACCAATCAATAAAAATGTCATTAATTTAACGATGATGACACTCCGTTGTATGAAAGGTACAACAACAATGAATTCATCAGTGATACTACTGACACGCTAAATTTTAGCTTGTCGCTAAATTGCTGGTTCACGCCGTTTGACTTTCGTAGGAATATCGAAGTTGTCAAACCAAAACCTTGCCAACACAAGTACACTCTATATGAATTAATATAACATGTTGTAATGTTTTCGCGGCAGCAATGCCTTATTTGCAAGCAGTTCGGGGAGCTAACCGAAGCATGACAGCGCATTTAGCTGGCTAGCAAACATAGCGCAACTTTTCCAAAACACGACACATACTGACCGACTTGATAAAGCCTTCCTTCAGGAGAGAAGATGGTAATGTGGCGATCAAACCCAGCACTTGAGCCTCGGGACATTTTGCAAAGTAAACTTGGCCGAGGCGTTCGTCCGAAACAATATGCAAGCGGCTAGTGCGCTGTTGCAACCCGGAAGCGAAGCATCTTAGGCGAAAACTACATCCGCTGTGAAAGGTTCCTGCCGTCTCCATGGTAACGGAGAACGCTTTGAGAATACGTAGGTACTGTACCGGCAAAAGTAGAATTATTGATTTAAATGATTTACTGTAGTCAACAAAAGTCCAGACTGCAATGTCCTGAAGCACAAAAGCAGTACATGTAGAACAATGTAAGATTATGTTTTCAAATGGCGAGTGCGTCACATATGTTTCTAGTTCCGTAGCAATCCTGCAAACCATTTCATTATTATGATGCACAAGAATATTTGTCGTGCTTTTTTAAACCGCTTTTAATTGATAAACTCTATTTTATGTTCAATGAAAGCAAGGAAGAAATTATGTAGGGGCGAGAATCATTCAGTCGCGCACAGCTTTCAGGTTCGGATTTTCAAGAATGCATTTTATTTTTATTCATGAGAGGGAATTTCATGACCTAAATAGTCAACCCCTTCCACCCATGCTGACTGCCTTTATGTTGATTCTTTATTTTCCACGCATAACCTTTTGGTATCTCTTTGAGTCCCCTCTACTTCGGAACTTAGTCTACGAAAGCACCTCTCATTCATATTTGAATAGTGTTTCCACTTTGTGTGTGAAAGACCACCAACCCCCCACCCCCGGGTCGGTTTGAAGATGTGTGGGAAGCAGTTCCGCTTATTTCAGGTGCTGTCCAGGCACAAAATCTTCAATGTTGCAACATATTTAGTTCCATTTACTGTTTTAGTTAGCATCAGAGCTTTCACTTAAATGTTAATAGCTTTAGAAAGCACTCATCGTCCATGCAAATAAATACAATAAAGTAAAGTTTTCCTTTAAGCTTGAGTTTTTGTTGTTGTTTTTTTTGGGGGGGGTAGAGCATAGTGAGAAAGAAGATAAAGAGAAGTAGCATAATGCTGGGCACAGTGCAAATTGGTTCTTTAACTTTGACACAAATACAGGGAACAACATGCTCTTTTTTTTTTTAATTTTAGCTTGTGGTCTGTCATGTTGCAAGCACACATATGGCTGCAATGTCACTTGGTAGTGTTGCAATGTCTAGTGCACCCTTTGTTCGCCTCCTTGCATGAACAGTCGACTTTAGCAAAGAAGAGATACATTTGATTTCACGCTTTGCAGGCTTTAGTAGAAATATGACGCAGTAAAAAAAAAAAAAAAAAAAAAAGTCTTGCATACACACTCAGTACATGCTTAAACTGTGCAGGACAACGTAACTTTTAACAAAACACACTCACGCCGAGGGACAATTTAGAGTGGTCTATTAACCTGCCATGCATGGTTTTGGAATGTGGGAGAAAACCAGAGTACCCGGAGAAAACCCACAAAGGCACGGGGAGAACATGAAAACCCCACACAGGTAGGCCGGAGCCGGAATGGAACCTCATACCTCTGCACCATGAGGCGGACGTGCTAACCAGCCGAACACCGCGCCACCCTCATTCTAAAATAAATAACCAAATTATAGAATTAGAATTCTTGAAAGTCAAAGTCACAGGGTAACTCAAAGCCTCCTCAAGACACTTTGAGAGAGCATGTGAGCGAATCATTCCGTTTTAAATGAAATGCTTCCGTTGATCTAAAATGAACGGGCCAATCTAATTCACTGTGGAGAAATAATTCAGACAGACTCATGGCCCTTTGGCAAGACATGTGTCAGAATCCATGTGACCGTCGCCAGGCCGGATTTCGTTTCGGAAGTGGAGATGCCTTGTGTAAAAGTTTATAGCACAGCATTTAATTCAAATGAATCTCTTTTGTAAAACAGAGCACTTAAACTTTTAGCAGGGTGACCGAACCTGCAGCCAAAGGCATGTGCTAGAGTGACACTTGGAACATGTCGCCAGCAAGTCATGATGACTATGAAGTTCCATAGAATGCCACTCGTGCCTTTACGACTGTTTGAGTTATCTGATTGTCATAGAAACCTTTGTTTTGTCTCGCAAGAATTAGAATCAGCGGGCGTGGAGCAAACATAAAATACGCACGCACTTGAATGATGAGTGACGATACGATACTGCAACAGCGTCAAAAGCGTTTTGCAAGCCATTTGCCTTTCATCGGCTGTTGCAACCAATCTCCAAATGCATACATGTCACACTCGAAATGGGTCACAGACTCATTTTGCCATGTGCTGCATAAGACAGAAGGAAAAATGGATTATGAAAGAATGTCATCTTTAAAACGATCTAAGTCTGTCACAATACTGTTTATCCGTCCATTCAGTATTTTTTTTCCTTGAACAATCATGTGTATTTAACTCAGATTTAACTACTGGCTTCGACTGATGAGCTAAGTAAGCATTACCTCATTGCTTTAATTCGTCTCCTCCTGTTACGCTATCTCATTGTGGTTCACGAGATGACCTAAACATACAACACACTAATCCTCGTCTTTTAATAGCCATCTGCAAATTACACAGGTCAGCACTGACAGAGTGCAATTTTAGTTTATCACCAAAAGCCTCTGAACTGTCATCTTCACGCTCTTGTGGTTTTTTTTTTTTTTTAAACTTAAATTCAATTTCAAGTCACTGATGGTGTAGCATCAGTAGCAACAGTTCTTCCTGTCCGGCTTTAAAAAATAAAAAAAGGAACTGTTTCCACAGCAGGGCATTTAAAAAAAAAATCATATTGTGAATGATTTGCCCACTCGACTGCCAAGTCATGCTGGAAGGTGGATCCCTAAATTTCCTCACATAGATGGGGGGTTTAGAGCAGGGGATGTCACGTATCTCTGAGAATTTGGATCTCGTAAAAGCCCCTTGACACCGTTTTGTCATTAACGGCTATAAATAAACTTGACTTGATTTCAGCATCTGTCCTTGGCTCGCCTATCCAAGGTTTAACCAGCAGCCACTCTAGTTCCCCGAAAGGGAACGAGAGCTTTAAAAAAAAACCAAACAAACATATATCTAAGAGCATAATTATGGGAGTCTGCATTTCCGAGTGAAGGCAAAGTCAGCAATGTGAGGATTGGAAATATTGTAGCAACGGCAACTGTGACAGATCGACTGTACGGCATGTGCGAGTAACAAATAAGGAAAGTGATGCATCAAACCAGCGTGATGAAGCTCAAAAGGAACAATGAGACCACTGTATGACTAAATACAAGGCAAGCATGAATGGTGACTGCAGTTGCGGTACACGATGGCGACTGAAGGATCCACGAAATAGCATGACTCATGTTCGACACACTACTGTACGCCTATAAAAATCCCCCCTCTCAAAGACTTTACCCCTCATTAATTGCATGTTTGCACTCTCGGTGGATGGAAAAAAATGTTCTCATGGATCATGTTTGTTATGTCAATGTCAAAAAAAAAAAAAAAAGGGGAGAATAAATAAAGAACGACACCGAGTGGTGATGTCATTGCAGGGAATGCTGGGGGAATTTGGAGTGACAAAACTTCCCAAGAATTCAACAGCTGATGGACTTTGTGTATTTGAAACATTTGTTCGGTGTTTTCTGGCAAGACGACAGCTTGATCGAGGGATTTAAAACCCGTTAACGGGTGGGACTTTACTTTATGTTCACACCTAAATTCCCTCTTGCTGTTCCTGCCAGTTCCTTCATGCTTCCCGATTTCCAAAGTGCTGTCAGGAAACTTAATCTTACTTCCAATATCCCCGGGCGGGGGGGAGATTTATTGCTAGCTTGAGGGTACTCGGGACTTTGAAAAAGGCTCCACAGCACTATATGTGACTTTCATTTCAGCAATGAGACGTTCTGAAAAACACAGGAATGTCCTCACGCTGCTCGGGCGGAATTTTTGTTGGGAATTTCCCGCTATTGTGTGTGTGTGTGTGTGTGTGTGTGCGTGCGCGCACATTTCTGCACTTCTGGCCTGTGTGCAACGCCTGAACGCCTACAAACAAGTCTGACCGACTCGCATGGGTGTCTTATTCTGGAAAGGTGAACAATCGCAACACAGATGACAACAGCAACCCCACACCCAAACTAACTCCCCCCCTCCCCCTCCATAACTGCAACATCTGGTGAATTTCTTTTTCAAGCTAGAATCGGAATCAAATAATAAGTAACCCCCACCCCCACCCCACCCCAAAAATTGAAAATCTGACTTGATGCATTGCAATGAAAAGATGTAAACAAATCAAATTAACAATATGCAGATTTGGTGCATGAGAGCGGTATATACTCGATAAGATAAAAAGTCTAAAGGTAAATTCAGACACAATAAATGAATGAATGAACGAATATTTCAGCACATCAAAACACTCTGCCGATGTAGACTTTCATCTCCAGTAGTACATATACATTGCAGATTGTTTTTTTCACCTCCTTGCTCCTTTTGAATGCACCGAATTAGTCCTTAAACCAGTTCGTCAACGAGTTGCCTTTACTTCGCAGCGTCATCGTTTAAAGCTTGAAATCGACTCGGGGCTAATCGCGTGTTGTTTGCATTTTGTCAGCTTTCCAGTTTACAGTGGCTTTTAACCCCCCCCACCCGACCCTCACGCTCTGCGGAGCAGTAAAATGTCTGGCTGACAAAGTTTTCAGATGTTGGAAATTAATGTCTCGACATATTCACATTTTTTTCAGGATGGAATATTCAGGACCGGTACGTTGAATAGGTCAAGGAGAGGAAGTGCAACGGCCTCACACGACATCATGCAATTTGCTTTTGATGATGCGACAAACTTGTTCACGTCTTTGAAACAGCATCGCTCAAATGGGAATATCAGTGCAAAACACACATGCGTGCACACACACAAAACAGTCTCTCGAAAGCTATAACGGCAACCATTAGTGTTTTATTGCATAATCGGGCCGCACCCTTGCCGAACAGTCACCCTGTCTCACTCATTTCCCGGCTGCCCGGGATCCCCGGAGGGAAGGTCCCAAGCTAACCTGGCCCACGCAAGCCAACTTTTTAACACCCACGGTGCGGGGATGTTCTTTCAAGATGCTAATTCCCGCCTCCATCCCATCATTTCGAATGCACTTATGAGAAGGCAGCATCCATTATCGCCAAGGGAAGTCGAGGAGTAACTAAACACGGCGGCGCACAACGCAAGCCAGAGAAGACAAAGAAGCCATGCCATCCCAAATTGCACACTTTAGTGGTCTCACTCGAAACCATGTAAACAGAAGAGAGTGACTGGCCCAAATTAGCAAGAACATAAATGAACAGATTGAATAGCTAATCAGTTAGTGCCCGAGACCCTATGAGGATCAGTGGATTAGAGGATGGATGGATGGGGGGAGATCACCGCCAAAAAAAATAAATCTTTTGGGGGGTGGGGGGGAGACTGGTCTGACTTAGAAGAAAAACAGTAAAAAAACATAGCAAAGTCGTGAGGCAAAACTGCAAGGCATTTTGTTCTGACTGTCCCGAAGGCGAAACCGTAGCCTTAAAACCAAGATCCTTTCCAAACTGTAATTGTCGCCGTACGGTTCCCGTCCTCTTCCTTTGTGCTTTGCACTTGTTGGAAGTCAAGCGGGAACACAGCTTGAGGAGCGCGCAAACCCTGCCGTTTTTGCGTGTCAATTCTGCAAGCGCGCTGGACTACCGCTGACCTCCAGTAGCACAACTACTTGGAAGCTGAGAGTAAAAAAATCCCCCAAACTTTCCCTCAGCCCAAATCTTTCCTCCTGCTGCCAAGAGAACGCTCTTTTCAGGCTTCCTATAATTCGCACTCGGCTGCCGATCCACTGCAGCTGATTGACGGGCCGCCGGGCCGGCCTCGGTGCAGTGGTCGCCATGCGTGCTCCTAAATTGCTTTTTCCAAGGTGGGGGGGGGGGGTAGGACCGAGGGCAGTGTGACATAGACGAGGCGTGAAGGGAGAGACGGCGATGGAAAGCGAGGACGAGGTGAGGGTTCCTCGGGATGCTTTCGCCAGATGTGTACAGTAGCGGTTGGCCAGGCGCACATCTGCAAACGTTTGAATTGACTTGGGGGAATTCCGCTCTCACTGTTTCTCTTTGTTCGACTGGATCGTCAGCGCGGGACAATGAGCTGCTTGACTGCCTCCCTCAGCTCGTCCTTTCAAATTTCCCCCTTTGTGTCACGAGCTGCTTCCCCACACAGACAAACAGACTGGTCTGGTTTGCAGCTTGAGCCGCGTCAGATTATTTGCTCTGAAAAACAAATATATATATACATATATATACATATATATACATACATATACATATATATACATACATATACATATATATATATATATATATATATATATATATATATATATATATATATATATATATATATATATATATATCAAAGGGAAGATAAAAACCGTCGGCCCTGTTCCTAATTACTACCCTGCACCAGTCACAGACATAAGAAGCATCGGCTGATGAATTCTTTCTCCAAACAACGTCTCTCTCTTGTTCTGAACATCTCATACAAAAGACATTAACCATAAAATTGGTGGCGGACAAAATGCCTTCAAAAACAGCAAAGCGATTTAAAAGGCAGTAAGTGGGTTAAATTTAGCAAAACGGCTAAAAATATCGACTCTTTAGCTTGTCTGTGGCGTGGGCAGAGAAGAACAAAAAAAAAAAAAAAAAAAAAGGGGGTTTCCTCTCCTGCAGGATGTTGGAAGATTTCCTCATTGTAGAATTCCAAAATTTGGGCCTCATTGACCAAAGAAAGATTTTGTGTTTGTCAACAGTGGGAAATATTTTTGTGCCCAACAGACAACAATAAGCGGTATTGACCCGAGGGTGAGATATGACACATTTCCTTTTTCCTCGTTCACACCTCTTTGCTTTTTATGTCAGAAGCGGTCAGCTATTTATGGAGGAAAGTACCCAGCGTATTTGCATTCCCATACCTGTTCCGCAGCCAGGCACATGATCATCAAGGGGATGTTTCTCCACAGTTCTTTTGTGAGTTACATAAATCAATCAGAATAAGGAAACGGGTCTCCACCCTGCGAGTCACAACACCGGCAACTGACCGGCTGTGCTTGGTCAAAATAAGTCAGACTCTCATGGACATTTTACCTTGTTCATTTTTTCACCGACAGAATCAATTAGATTAGATCTGTTGTTGTTGTTTTTTTTTTTTGTTACGGGGAGCACAAGGGTACTTCCGGTGTGCAAGACTTCCCGCATGTTCAACCCTCGCTGGCGTGGATTTTCTGCTCCCTCCTGAAATCCCCAAACGTTCATTTTAGGGTCATTAAACACAATTGTTCATAGGCGTGCATGTTCGTCGACATGCGCCCTGCGGTTGGCTGGCAACCAGTCAAGGGTGTACCTTTGCCTCTTGCCAAAAGTCAGCTGGAATAGACTCCAAGCTCACTTGCGACCGGAGTGAGAATCAAATCGATGGACAATGGATGGACTGATGAAGTTTTGTTCTTCAAATTCCAACTTGATCGAATGACAGATGTCTGATCACATATTTAAACTGCTTCTGAAGAGATTTTGTTCCTCATTCCCGCCAGTCACATTTATACGAATCGATACATCTTTTAGACATCCACAGCGTTTTACCAAAAACAAACAAACCGGACATTGTGCTCCAGTCGGGTACTCAAGAGCTGGTGAGACACGCTTCTGATAACGGCCTACTTTAATCATGTGGGGTTCACTTTGTCTATGTTTTCACTGGCATTGTTACAGCCACCTGCAAAATGGCAGCTGAAAGCAATCAATCCTCGGGAAATTCCAAAACACAATGCACAGTCGTTTTTCTTGTTTTTTTTAACCTTGTACAAGTGGCTTTTGTGAAGTATTATTCTCAAATGAGTAATACAAGACGCGGTAGTAGTAGTCATGGTCGAAGCTGAGCTCGTTCTTATCTTATATGGTCATTTCCTGAAGTCATTTGTTTTCTCCTTGATCTGCGCGGAAAATTGGACAGAGCCAAAAATCGTAAACATTTTTGCAATGCTTGTATGGCTGGATGGCAATGATTTTGTGTGGCGTCAGCACAAAAAAAAGCATCCAAGCTATGGACACACGTTATCATGCAGGACAGAATCAATCAGGGAGTTCTTCTTTCCCCGTGGATCTCTGCTAGCAGGATCTGACCACCACCAACAACAGAGGGAGGCGATGATAAGAATGCCGCTTATCGAGAAAAAAAACTGCTTTTATAGTGCAGCGGGTAGGCACTCTGCGTTTTTAAACCGTAATGTCCACAGAGGATGAAAAGACGGAGGGGGTGATACCGGAGACCGTGTTGGAAATCCCCTTCCCTCCGCAGGCCTGCCTCATGTTGGGCCCCACGGAGGCCCACATCAAAGGAACTGCTGCTGTCCGTATGTCGTCCCTGCTTCAGACTTTCTTGGTGATGGCCCTCTTTCCTTTTGTCTAGCACTCCCTCAACGCCTGGTGCTAATTTTACTCAGGTATGTGCCTCATATACCACAATGGAGGTGCGGGGATCTCAAAGAGGATCGTGTCACACGGTGGATTATTATTTTTTTTTTTTGCGTTTGTGTTGCGGTCCGAAATTGGCGTTGCGAGCTTCAGATACGCAGCTGCTGGACTGAATTGTCACGATACGCTTTCAGCCAGTGTCTTGACTATTTGTGTGGGACTTCTATCTTAATGACACTTTATGGAATTCTTTTTCTTTACAGTCTCTTTTCCATTTGTGAGGTAAAACCCTCCTGTGGAAGTTCCAAAAGTCGAAACACTTACAAAAGAGGCTGGCATGCCGTTTTGAAACACCCGGCGACTACACTGATACCGTCTGACCGACAATATGCAAATGCGCATTGTGTCAGATTATGTTGTGCAAATAGTGGGTGCTAAAATACAGCCGGTAGGCTGGTAAATAGCGTGTCCGGCACGTGCTGTACCTCCCTCCCTTTGCTCATGCAAACCCACAAAATGCCAGGTATCTACAAAGCTGCCGACAACTTGAAGCTGCCATATGCAAATTCAGGCTTGGCGGTGTTGCTAATGGAAGCAATGAAGCAGTTTGGGAGTTCACAAGCAGGCATTCGGGTAACTGACAATGGAGAGGTTCACTAGTCGTGAAGCAGACCAGAATGCATATGCATCTCAGTGTCTGAAAATTCCCTTTTATGTAATGCCGACATAGTATACATATAAAACGAAGCCATTAACAAATGTTGACTTCGAATTTGTTTTTGCACACGTCTTCACCGTGATTGATCAAAAATGATATGACAAAATATGGTCCAGATGCTACGGAATATTGCCTACTTCACAGTCCGTTTTCAATCCCAAATCCATGTGTTTTGGACAACTGTGCCCTCTAGCGGACATATTGAGCACTACATGCGATCGTGCACGCGGAATTCAATTCACCGAACAAAAATCTCCACTCACGTCTAATAATCAATGAAATGTTTAATTTCAAGCAATTGCTCCATTTTCGAAATCCTGCTCTCAGTGGTGCCCTCAGAAGAGTGACACCGTGGAACGAGCGCAGTAAGGTACTCTGAAGAAAAGGGTGACACAGGCTCTTTTGTTTCTAGTCACACATGTGACAGCAGTTTGTTGCTAAACATCTGCTATATTGAAAACTAAAGTCAGTTGCCATTCGTCTTGTTTTCGGGACACGCGGACTGGGCACTGAAGTGGGGAACCAGGCACAATGGCTGGTCCATTATAGGCACGAGGGCGGAACCTTCAAACGATCAACTTTTGGCTGCTCTCCTAAAGTGTTGCACTGCAATGGGTGCAGTTTAAAAAAAAGACCCGTGTTCATGTGACCCACTTGTGTTACGTCATACATACTGTACAGGGTTCTTGTTTTAGCAATGCAAGTACCCCTTTCAAGTTAAGTACGTAAGTATCTGCGCATGTCGGGATGGTTAGGTGACTGTGACAATAGCAGGGACTACCATGGTGCCCGAAAGCGCTTGACTTTCATTTTGGACCTTGTAAGTCACATGAGGCGGTGCAGCAGGAAGCTCTGTTCTGGTGACCAGCTTGTCTCCTTGCGGAGAACGCGGCGGGTCAAAGGAACGTTCGGCCTCTTCCGACAGTCGGTTTTCCTCCTTCTCCTCCTCCCTCTGACCAACAGGGACGCAAGAGAACATTACAGCTGTTCAACCTCAACGAAGCGCTTGGACAAAAGAATGAAAGCCCTTTGCAGTGCTGACCTCCTTCTTCATTTTGTAGTATTCATCAATGGCGTACTGATATTTGGCCGATGTTATCCCAAAGAGGGAGGCCATCCTCTCCCCCAGGTAATCACACGCTGGAAGACAGCAATGAGAATATGATGCCTCAGAATCCTCTCACACTGGCGCGAAATACAAAATTGCCAGAGGAAGACACGTTATGAGCCATATCATATGCGACGTTTTAATTTGTACACAATTCTCATATACGTATTTTCACTATTGACAGAGATTGTGGGAAACAAACCTGAGATGGTGGATGTTGCAGCTCTCCACATGTGAAACCAGAAATACGGACCCCAAGTCATCTTGGACTGCAATGCAAACCACAGACTGTATATAAATGGAGGCTGGCCTTCTACAATATTTCTTGTATTCTGCATCTCAAATGTCTACTGTATGACTTGTGAGAGCAGCAACAGTTGCAGTAAACCGATTGGCACTTCTGACAGCAGTTTCCTGTTATCGTGATCGTTTCCATGTAAACAATGAAAATGGTTGTCTGAGAAAACAGAGGGCAGGAGTCTGCAGTGGGTGTACGTCACAGCACAAACAATGGTGGACCACAGCGATGCCATTATTCTGCAAACTGAAATAATTAGCGCTCGTGCTATACCCACCTGGAGTCAGACTGTTGACTCACAGACACACTGGGAACAATAATCATAACATTCTAAATGCTCTCTATAGATCACAGATCTTCACCTACTGCGGATGGCTGTGGAAAGTAGCCCTCAGCACACCCAGGGGCTTCAATGTCCAGTTTTTAAAGAGGCGATTGTATTGTTGGTGTGTGAAACTTTTTTGAATACGATGAATGCTTATCTTTTAATGCCACACATAATAGACTTAGGAGCATCTGTGTACCGGTTAAATGCTTGTCAATCAGCATTACCAAATGAACATGCATTTGCACTTGGCATAATGTTGAACGCCGACTGCAGACGCACATGCACACACCAAAAAACAATAACAAATGCACTTTCCTAATCCAGTTCTACAGGAAAGCAGCACTTGATGTGCTCGCTCACCCTCTCTGCTTCAACCGAGGGGGAGAGCAGGTCCCTCCTCTCCGGCTGCTTGTCTTCCTCCTCCTCATCGGTACTGTACTCCTCCATCGTCTCCCCACTGGAGAAATGGATGACCCTCCGAGGGGTCTTCTCCCTGCAGTGTTCTCTCTCTCTATCGCCCAGCTCCACGCTTTCAGATTCCCTCGTTGCCTTTGGCTTCAGAATCTGAGAACACTCCGCGCACACGAAGATATTTACTCTACTTTGTGACGCACACACGCACATTGACAACGAACCGGCGGCTGTCACGTGATCACAAGCGCAACTCTGCAATAGCGCGAGAATACTGTATATTAGACGGCCAGGGAAAGGAAGAACATGTTCACAGACCCGTTCCACGTCCGCACTCTTCGTTAAATGCAACGGTACGTCTTCCATTGTGGCAATCTCGTTGCGGGTTGAGGATGCTGACGACGCTTCTCCTCCGCCGACCGGACCGGAAGTGCCGCACGCGATCTACCGTACGTAACATCCACTTGCACTCCTCTTGGAAAATGCGAACATCACATGCTATTGTACTCGGCCTTCAATCGTTACACTTTGCCTTGAGGCAAATAATGGTTCCTTGACAATGGCTCCAGTAATTAGCCTGCGGGCCGATGTACTGGTACACAAGATACAGTATTTAACATCGATGACGCATCTGTAGTGCAACACACGAGCGTCAATATTACGGATTGAAAGCCATTTCTGTGCATTTTATGACGTTTCTCACAAAAATAATAAGAAATACAGTAGTTTGGAAAAAAAACCCATGGAAGCCATACCCGTGCCCGAGGACGGCTATTAATTATTATTATTTTCGACATCCCTATTATTTAATTGTACAGCGCAGTAAAAACGGGTTATACGATCTGTCCCCTAATCAATAGTCGTTCCATGTGACGTTCTGTTGTAGTACATCTTACCACCACGAGATGTCACTACCGTTCCATCTAATGCCTTAACGCACCCCTTCTCAATCTATCTGTATGAGCTTTAAATGATATGGATCTCCATGGCGATGGAAATTATACCCCCCCCCCAAAAAAAAACCCACCCACACACGTGGAAACCTGTTTGATGAGGCATTTTGAAATCAATCGACCAATTAACCTTGTAGGGGGAATACTGTCTCATCCACAGCCTCATGATATGGACTGGATGCACAAAAAGTACACGTCAGCTTCAAGCTATGTCCTAGGTGTACTTTGGATGATTCCTAACGGCATGTTTTAGTGGGAAATGCTTCCAGTGCATGTTGTGCAAGCTTTCCAGCTGCCCTCCACTGACAGAGATGTTAATTGTCCTCTTGGTGAATTTTTAAACCTCATTTGTTCCCTTGGTTTGCCCAAATTTAGTTGAAACAGAAAATGGGTTCTCGTTTGTCAATTGTTCCGTGCGTTGTTTTCCATTAACAACTGACAGAAGCATTTAAGGAGGCTATTAGCAAAACAGACATAATTGCTTGTGTCAGCCGGTTATTTGGCAAAACCGCATTGATCTGGAATTGTCAAAAGTAACTGCGGTCTTTTGAAAATCTTCATCTTTCACGTCTTTGCAATGCCTTAGGAGCGCTAGATGTTTTGCATGTACCTGTTTTGCAGCTTGCTTTAAATGGCTTTCCACCGAGGCTATTTGTAAAAACAAAAGCACTTGTCCCTAAAGAGCACTTGGGAAGAGCATGGAAATGGAAGTTGTTAGAACTTGGCAGTTATTGATCACTTGCCTGCCCTATAAAAATACGGTCCCAGAGGTAGACGGAGATGTTTAGGAGAATGAGAGCTGCCAAAAGAATAAGTCAAGTTTATTACAAGCTTTGTAGGCGATCCTATTTTATTTTATTTTTTTTTGGGGGGGGGGGGGGTTCGATTTCAAACTTTAAAATCTGCTCACCACGTTACACTTGAATTACTTCCATCCGGCCGACTTGGGGGAGCGATTGGATCGTGCAGATCGACATCGATTTGGTCCTTGTGGCTTATTGATGAAGGGCCAAAAGGAAGAGGATTGACCTGACATCGACCGTGTCGGTCATGTTATTAAAAAATAAATAAAGTGAAGTATTTGAATTGAGTCGATCACATTTCTCAGAAGGGAACGAGTTTGTATATCGACTGAGAAAAACAAGCATCTTTCAATAACAACAGGAGCTCGTTTTCAGAAAATCTTTCTGAAATCAGTTTTTTGACGATAGCTCTCAAAGGATTATCAAAGGACGGAGCCGTTCAAGTGTCAAATAAAAGAGCGGCGAATTGCAGAAATGATGTGTCCACAGGAGATTACACGTGTTTCCATTATCCTTGCTTCATGCTTTTAAGAACATGGTCCTGGATTTCAATAAAGCAGACATTCTTTGCTATATGTCCCCGCTTCCAGCGCGAGTCCCCCCCCTTTTTTTTCCTCTCTCTCCCCGCAGTCAATGCGGCTCATTCCTTTTACTGGCCCATTGCTTCCAGATTGTTCTAGGTCTATGGCTCCGCTCATACCGTTCACGGAGGCTATAGGAGAGTTGTTCAATGCTCTGCAAAACACAAGAACACAAAAGGGAGAAGCGCCTGATGGGGTGAGACAACAAAAACATCACGACATTTATTCACTCAACTTCGGAGTGTACCAGGTGTAGATTATGGTGAAGACATTTGTTCACAGAGAGGCCTTTACTTGTACAAATTCTTTCTGTTGGCCCACTAAGTGGAGCCCAGAGGCTGGGAACAAACATTCTTGTGTGTTCCACAGTAAAAGGTCCAAAAGGCAAGTGAATGGCATGACAATAAAAACAGGAACTGAGGCAAAAGGTACACGAGTTTTTTTTAATATTCTTATAGTGAACATTTCACTGTGTCACTTATTGTGGAGGTTTGTAATTATTTTGAAAACAGTCCAAAATGCCGGTCAAAAATACTTCTCCAGTGTCACTTTGACAGGTTCTGGCTGATTAATTAGAAGAGCGCAAAGCTACCAAAAGCTGCATCGTGTCAACTAAAAGGGTGCACATAAAATTAGCATACAACATCGAACGGTCGTGTGTGTCTTCTCGGCATTGCACGTGAAACGAGTGCAAAACAGCTACATGTTATTGTGTGATCATTCAATGTGGCTTCATTTGAAAATGTAACAGCCCCAGAAAGTCCGTAATGAAGCAAGCATGCCCAAAGCCATGCCACACGACGCAAAAAGGGCTAATTGCGTCTGAAATATGCAGACCGTAGTCACAGAAACATGAGGCCGGCCGAGCGTCAGGGAGGAATTCCAATTTGGGATTTAATAGTATGGAATTCTCCGCACAATGAGCAAACGAGACATTCTTGCTATCATCATCATCATCATATGTAAAAAAAAAAGCCCAACTAAAAATCTAGTTGCTATTTTCCCCACCAAATATTACAAAAATGAGTTTTTGTTTCATAATCTAAAATAAATAAATATGATGCTTCACTATAAATTAAGATGGATGACAGACAAAATTGGCTCCGAGCCACCGCTGTCACTCCCGCAGGTGGTCACCTGACTGCTGCTGCAGTACATTCTAGCACATGAATAGCATAGCTGACACGTCTCGCACAACCAGACGCAAACGACCTCCTTCGCACTCTCACGCCACATGTCCTATTTCTCACCCTGTCACACAGCTGTCAAATCGTGGATGTATAACACGCTATTTTAGAGCTTGATAACTCATCTCTGGCAGTAATGCTCATTAACAACGGCTGCTGTGCAAGTCATTAAAAAAAAAAAAAATTCGGCCAACAGATTTACTTCCAACAATGCAGATAAAGGAATATGTCAATTTGAGTATAGCTGGACACCTTGCAGTCATAAGATCAAAGTTGAGTGCAACACTGGAAAAAAAAAAAAAAAATGGCACATTGCTACTATGCCAAACGGCGTTACGAGCTCGTGGACCTGTGTAAATGTGCCATCCTCTCAAAACAACTCCACACACAGTCATGAACTTAATACTGCCGACTATAAAAGTAAATTCACACATAAGTGAAAAATGCCCAAACTGGGCCCAATTACCGTCGCCGCGATCCATCCCCCGTGTCATGGAGTCGCAAAGTCTCAGGTGTGAACGGGGAGCGGGTGTGTTAAATTCGCTGTTATTGCTCAAACGCTAGAAGCTCAATAGGGACGCGTGTGCCAATGACTTGTTCTTGTCTCAGAGTCGCGCACTGATACTGAATTCAAAATACTTTCTATGACAAAAGGCATTCAACATGGTCCGCTCGCGTTGCACGATGATGCTTTCGAATGACACAATATGTCTTCTAAAGTCATCTCGTGACTACTGAAGGTGACACGGAGCGGTGCATCTTCTCAGATGAACATACAAAGTTTGGGAATTTTAATTAAAAACACTCACCCTTGCCTGTTTTGAGCCCTCAAGAGCTTCATTTTAAAAACATTCAACCATCTTACGTAAGTGGGCAACCAAGCTTGAGAGCTTGACAAGCGAACATATCACACTTCACCAGGCTTTTTTTTTTTTTGGAGGTTGTGATTGGTGATTTATCTGACAAACGCAGCGCACAGTCAACAGATGGATTGCGGTGTTAAAGCTTTTCACGATGAGATTTCATGAGGATAGTCGGACAAACATTCCAGAGCTTAAAGTTAGCTTGACATTTCCCAAATAAATGCCACCGACATGATCAAGGCAGCAAACATCTGAAGCAGAAGCCTTTTTTTTTCTTTTCTCCCAGTTTTAGGATTTTGCTGTTGTGTTTATGTCAGTCATAACATTCATCCTGTCATGTCAGAGCAGAGGATTGCCATTAGACTGAGTAAGGTTAGGATGCGGAGCTTTGGTTATTTGTCGGGGAGCGGTTTCATTTTCCTTCATTGTGTGAGGCGGTGTGTATTTACATTAAGAGTGCAAATCAATCCATCATCAACGGCACGATGCTTGATATTTAATTTTAAACCGCTTCCAAGTACACTTCGCCAACACCGCAGTGCACCTGAAATGAAAATCAGATGTTATTCAACACAGCATCTTTTCATCTACATGCTGCAAATGACAAAAGTGCGGTTCAACGTGACGTCGGCGTCAATGAAACGCTAATTTTCTCCCCACACTGCCTCGTTGTCCTTCACCGCCGCAGGAGTGTTGTCCTTTTCACGCAATACATTTATTTTCATGGCCAGTAAATGCAATTCCAAGGTGGAAAAGTAACTTGTCATTTTTCTCTCCGTTGCTATGGTGAATCTCCATAATCGAGGCTCCACCGATAATGTCTTCTCATTGTGGTCATGCGCGTGCACTGACTTAAAGTGACGATGAGTTGAGTGAACTAATTCAGAACGGCTGTTTTGGAAACGAATATGCGGTTTCCCATTTTAGAAGAAGTCAACTCAGAATTCAAGGTTAGTCTTAGGGCCTCTTCAATGAGTCAAATAGCCCAAATCAGGGTCAAAGAACAATTTCTGCTCCTGACAACCTGTAACCATGCAATTAGTTACCAGTTTTTATTTTACTTTTTTTTATATCCTGCCCGTATGATTGATGGATTGTAGATATTTATGTTTGCACTCCATATTTCCGCTCACGCCCGTGTCAGTCTGCGATGGTCTCCCCGCGTGCATGTTCCAAAACGAATGTGTGGGCACGTTGTGCTACTCTGGAGGCAGGATGCCGTTTCCACATCCTTCTCTGCCTATAATTAGCCGTCCTGATAAAGCAGCAGTTTGCTGGCAACGGCAGAATCAAACGGCGATGAGCAGGCAGCTCTCCGCAGACACCAGGTGGCTGTCCTTGAGATGAGAGGCGGACTATAAGCAGCACACATCTGGAGGGCATTTCACGAGGAAGGTGATTGCGATACTCTGGGATGCTAATTGCGCTCTCCAAAAATCACAAGAAGTCTACCACCTAATGGTTTGATGTCCTGACGTTTGGATGTTCAAGGGGATTTTAGATGGGCGTTAGTTTGCTTTTTAAGCATCACGCCAGTCGAAGGTGCTTTGGCTGAATCTTGGTTTTTAATGATGGGAGAAAAGAGTGGACTAATTTATAACATTTGTCGAGTATCCGCTCGGTTTGGTCGTACTTGCTTAGGTTTGACATACCATTTTCAACTGTCAAACGATAGCACCTCAGCAGCAGCAGCAGCAGGGAAACGGCTTTGTTCGCCACACCGTATCGAATCCCTCAACAAATGCTGACTCAGAATAATGATGTCGGTGCTCCAAATTTCTCAACGTGGTCATTTTGGTTACGGTAAGGAGACAAACAGTGACTTGAGAGGCGACTGAGGCAGCAAAGTCGAGACTGTGGAGTCTAATACTGCAGTGTCTGGATCGTAAAAAGCCGTACGCACCGAATAAGCTCACATTAGCAGCTACGCGGCAATGACAAATCTGCTCATCTTTTGACCTTAACCCCTTACTGCTCTTATTCCTCTTGTACTCTGTGCGCCCCAATAATTCTTCAGTCGCCTTAATGACTGCATCTGACTATACCCGGTACTATTAGAACTTGTCAGCCTTTAGTTCTCACCTTTCTTCCAACCGCCTCAGAGACTCAGAGGTGAGAACCATGTTTCCCTGAAAGTGGGTCACCTGTAAGAACCTGCGCAGATTGTGTCCCTCGATTACATTTTGTATGCATGTAAATGTCAAGTTACCCATGAGCAAAGCTCTAGGGTCACCATGTTCTGGGATATGTTTTTGCCGACAGTGATAGTGAACAACGTAACCCAGAAATGCGGAACAAGAGGCTTTGCCCTTCAAGGAGACGCATCCCTTTGAAAAAAAAAATACGACAAAAAAAAGTGCTGTTGTTGATTTGATTTCTGAGATGTTTCAAATATTTATTTTAAACCTTCACAATAAAAAAAAAAAGACCACTACGGTGATAACAGCCTTCTTCCTCTGTACAATGGTCGTTTTGAGCTGAAATCTGATGTGCTAAATTGACACTTTTGGCTTCGCGTGATGGAATGCCTTTGTGATCCTGACAAGCGCTGACTGAAAACTGTCATTAAAGCAGCTGAACTACACTTACACTTTGAAATCCTGTCAAGTTTTGTTCAACACACAGCGGAGAAGAAGTTATAATTGGCCATCAGGCGATTGTAATGGCCATCATGTC
The DNA here is from genome assembly GCA_901007745.1 of Hippocampus kuda. Classification (NCBI taxonomy): domain Eukaryota; kingdom Metazoa; phylum Chordata; class Actinopteri; order Syngnathiformes; family Syngnathidae; genus Hippocampus; species Hippocampus kuda. The sequence continues at coordinate 38,953 of CAAKHF010015771.1, forward strand.
AGCTCTTCACAAGCGGCTGATTCTCTTCCTCCTTCGTCGCCTCGACTCCCTCACAAAATACATTGTTGCGTCTCTTAACAAGGCAACCAATAAATACCCGGTCGCGACGTGACTGAGAAGCTGAGAGTTTGACAGGCGAAGAGGAATATTAATCATCAGCGAATATGAAGATGATCAGTGGATATCTGAGTAAGGTGTCAGCCTTGTATTGCACAGATTGTTTATTTTGGGTACCTGTACCCTTTGAACATGTTCACAGTAAAAATGCTATACGGAATTACCCTGTTTTTGTAAACAGTTTTTTTTTTTTAAATTAATGGGACAGTACTCAGCTGGGGGATGTCGTGTGAACCAAGAAAAACATCGGGAGAGGGGATCATAAAAGGTACAGGTGGGAGAAAATCTGGGAAAAAGCAAAGACTGCATCGAAGTTCATTAGAAGGTTGATTAGCGCACTCACAAGCCAAAAATCTTCCCTTGACTCATCTCATTACTTGAGCCATTGAACTTAATAGGGGGCTAATTCACAAATTGTTTCAGCTCAGTGACAGAAAATCATGAATTACCCAACAGGCAACTGACAGTCTCGGTTGCTCTGCAAAACTCAAAATGTTGGTGTCAAAGTAGACCAGTTCAATCCTGTTCCCACTCATCTTTTCAATGTTTACAACCAGGTGCCATTAAAACGTTCACTTACATGTCACCTCAATTCATCTATGAGGAATCTAATAGAGCAAGCTTTAAAAAAAATAATATTTGGACAGGGTGATGTAGGCATCTTGTCTAGTTCCTAGTTTTACTTGAAAATATCAGTTTTAGAATAATTGTAGTGTTCTTGTGCAGTGTGTTCGAAAAATACTCACCACCAAGTTAAACCGTAGCCAATGAAGACAAAGAAGATCCAAGTTTGATCATTTACTTCCACAATTCCTCAAAGACATGCCGGTGAAAACTGAAAATAGGATAATACAAAAAATGTCAATGTCTGAACACAATCATGATGCATAAATTCACCTTATTATATGCACAAACACTCGCAAACAATCTGCTCTTTGGCATTTTATCAGCCAAAGGTAATGGCAGCAAGTAGCCAGCAGAGGGGGTCATTTTATTGAACTATCGTCTACGGTTGGAACAACACTAACGCAGGCAAATGCCACAATTAACGATACATTTTACCAAACTCTGCGTTTTATGTTTTAATAACATCTCAAAAATGATATTATTGAACTTACGGCATTGCTTCTATGATGCTTTACAGTGGACGGCAGCAGATCGCACTCCGAGCATAAAACATGTCGCGATCAAACCGGAAAGGCCTAAACAGGAAGTTACATCGGGAATAAGACGTCATCAATGACAACTTCAAATGTTTTTACGAATACTGGACATTAAACACACAGACAATTATTATAGATTTATAATAAATAAATAAATAAATAAATAAATAAATAAATAACTGCCATACCAGAAAACCTGTTAAAAAGAGATATATAGAAAACCCACTAACTATTACCTTCAGGGCAACACAATGGTGTATTGGTATGCTGAAGAACAATGTCATCACAAAATGCCCTATTTTATTAATCTTTGATATTGTTGACTAGTCTGGTCCACGTAGCGCTTGCATCAGTGGTAAAATTTTTGTTGTGTCCAGTTCTTGTCCAAAAACTTGAAATCACGTTTTCACATGGACTAAATTTGCTTACCCTCGGACTAATATGTTACATAAAATTGAATTTCAATTAATTGTATGCGAATCGTTGGTTGCCTGGTGAAATTGGCAGGGCTGCCATTTTTCATACGTTCAAGGTGCCTTCACAACTTAGGAACGTGGAAACACACACACTGCATCGTTCGGTAAATTAATTATTTTTTAACATTATCATTATTTGATGATCGCGAGAAGCCAATTTTGAAATTACAATTACATTTTGATTAATTGCCCAGCCCAACCTTGTAGGTCATTGAATGCGTGTCTTGTTTCAGCTTCCATTAACGTCACTTTTTTTTTTTCTTAAATGAAACTCTGACTGTGACCTTCAGTCAGCGACGTGCTCTATCTGTCACGTAAAGCCAAGCAATTATCATCTTGGTGACTTACCATCTACGTAATATGCTGTCATGTCCCTCTTACTGTGTGTTCTATGAAGTATTATTATTATATGGTAAGCTAATAAAATTTCCTTTATCCTTGGGAGAAATATTTAGCACCCAGCACCTTTTTCTGTCTGCAGTTGTGTCTGTTTCCCCATGGAAAAAAAAAAAAAGCCATTCTGATAAAAAAATAAATGCAATTCTGAAGTCCTCGCGTGCATCCAATAATCAGTAATTTGCAATATGAGGGCAAAACGTGCTGCAGCCTCATCCAGTCTGATAAGTCATGGCGCGTTCTATCTTTGTCAAAGAGCTGACAAAAATCCTTTCAAGGGTTTAAATTTTCATGCTGGTTCGGTCAATAAACATTGCTTCTGGCATGGACTCTATGCTGGCACGTTCTCTTTCCCAACAAGCTTTCCACCTGGTAATTCTACCTCCGCGTACAATACCTTCTCTCATGAAATCCTTTTGCTCAGCACAAAGTCTCAAGTGTTTGATTTACTATGAAAAGCGGTGGGGAAATGAAAAACAGACAATCATTTGACTTCTGCGGTATGTCCTGAATCACAGCTTCTGTCCTATTCTCATCTCCGTCAATGATTCATTCGCATTCCATCTATTCCCCCCTGCTCACTTTCAGTGCAAAAATAAATGCTTCAACAAAATGGGACTAAAAACATACTGTAGCATATCAGTTTGCTCTGGAAGAAAAACCTCATTTACTCCCAGTCTCTGCTTAATTTTAAAGGTCTAAAAATCCATCTTGTGTGTAAATGTCTCATTCAGTGGCATGAAAACTGTGATTTAAGCTTCCTGACCCCACCGAGTGAGTCGTGCATCTTCACCCGTCGACGTAGCTCCACAATTACAGGAAGAAAGCAATTCCATTTCATTCACGTGAGCCACCAAAGGCTATTTATAGCACCTCAAAGTGAAACATTTAGTATGGCATCAGCAAATATGTCAAAGGGGATTACTTTAGGGCAATGTAATAAGTAGTTTGACTCGGCGTCTTTAACCATCAGATTTATTTGTAGACATTGATGTATTGGTTGGAAGGACAGAATGAAAAATGCAGTACGCATATATATTTTTTTCTGACTATTTATGAAGAGTTGAGCAGAATGAGGAGATTGAACATGTGAGAGTAAAATGTTAGCCAACTCAAGAGCAGCTTTCTCGACCCATCTTCAAAAGCACTTCTCTTGTTCAGATCGCATGGTGTGAAGCGTCGTAACTTTATACTGTTAATGCGGCAGAATTGTTGACAAGAAACCGGTGCATCATGGCTGAGAATAGAAGGATCAAAAACGACCGTGGATAGACCCATGGTCCGGCTCCGATTTTCAAGTGACTCTAAAAATGAAACCACATGACTCCCATTCTTTCTCATTTGCCGTTTTGTTTCCCCCCAATATCTTCTTGCCATATGTTCTGGAGGACTATTTTCAACAGCGAGAGTGAGTGTGTTTTCTGCGAGGCTCTCGTAGTCCTCTGACCTCCGGTTAGAATGAGGACTTTCCATTCCAGGACAACTTGCCCTTGGAAGCGCTCTGCTGTCACTTAAACGGCTAATGACTTCCATTCCCCGGGCGCAGGAAAATTACGGGGTCTAATACAGCAAAGTGGCCCGGCTTTTGGTGTTTTAGGGATAACAGATTGTTTCCAAAGTAGTGGAAGGGAGCACGCTTATTGTGAGGAAGCCTCATCAATCATCATTTAATGGCCCTTAAATGGGTGTGTGCCGCCCGCAGGGGTTTGACATTAAACTGCCAAACATATAAGGGCAAGACTACTGTAAGTTGCTCACGATGAGCAGTTTCTGAAGCAAGTCCAGAACCGTATTGATATCCAGCGCGGCTATTTGGTTGCTGATGTGCACGCGCTTCAAATATCTCTTTTATAATCGCCATAAAACAGGAATCACAAACTCACCTCGGTGAGTGAAGGCCGGCCCCTGTCCGAGTGAGATGCGATCATGCTTTTGACGATGTTTTCATCAAAATGACCCTCCCAGGATGTGCGCACAGATATTTGTGCTAAATGAAAAGAAGTTTAGAGCATCAATATCAAAAAGCGACAGACGTGCACTTCATCATGTTTGCATGAAGACTGACGCAGACGTCATGACTTTTAATTTGAATAGAGCCTGCACAATAATTGCACAGGCAGTCACTCTAAAACGTGCGGTGACCCCAGGGGGAGCAAACAGATCATACGATAGTCCCAAGCACTTTTTTCACCTGTGGCCAACAGCTTGTGTAACTTGAAAAGAGTCAGTCCACCCACAATTTTGGCTAGCACGATGTCGTCACATCACTTGAAGTGCTCATAACAAATGTGACAGACGGCGGGTTTGACTTACTACCTTCCAATGCTTGCCCTCCTCCAAACCGTTTTTGTCAGCCATTCCCCAGACAGATTTTGAAACAATCTATTTTGTGATACCAACCATCTGGTGCGTCGGGTTTGCTAAATGCTCCATGGTATTACCAACCTGTTGCTGACATTGATGACCATGTGAGAGTGAGGCAGAACGATGTGAGCTGAAGAACAACAACAACAAAAAAAGAATTGACATTCATAGCAGCAGCATTATCATTCTAAAACACTTCATTGGCAGTTACAGCTGTGTAAAAAAATAAATCCAAGATATTTTCCTGGATATTTTTTTTCTTTTTTTACTAAAACAAGTTACGCTGACCTTGCCGTCATTTGGATTCACCCTTGAATGCTAAAAGGCTACTTCAGTGATGACCAATTTGTGTAATGACGGGGTAATTGGAGTTCCATTTTCTCTTTCACCTTTGAAAAGACCAATTTTCCGCCATTCATTGTATGTTTGTTTTGTATTTTACACTTCCACAGTTAAATGGTTTGAGTCCATCACCCACTTATTTTCATTTGAAAGCACAAAGCCAGATTTATAACGTTTGGTCATATTCAACCTCTTCGATACAAAACTAGAACGGTAATAATTTCCACGAAGATTTATCTTTAAGTGACAGCTTGATGTGTGTCTCTGAATGCACCACTGGTGATTAAAGGGGGGTGTGGGGGGGGGGGGTGAGAGAATCCAAAATTTTTTTCTCTCACCATTGTCATTCATGTGCTGCATTTCATCACCCTCCTAAAGGCACCTTTTCCAACTTGTCAACTGAACTTTTTGAAAGAAATAAAAAAAAATCGTTCTTCCCCCCTCCCAACCCCCTTCTTCAATTTGTACTGCCACTGGCAATTTTATAGAGGAATGAGTTCTTTTATGAACCTAAAAAGCAATCATCTTTTCATTTGTTTTGAAATTCTCTGCACCCTCCAAAACCTGTTCATGTGGGGTTTATCATCACGGGCTGAGGGAAGGCATTGGCGGGCCGTTTTGGATTGAATTTTAGTTTTGTCAAATGGATCAAATGACTTGATATCAGGGACACATTGACGTTTATTTATCACGGTAATGATGAGCGGCTGCGCTGGCGCTCTTCGATGTCAGTCAGTTTTGGAGAATGAGATCAGCACATTTATGGCCGCAGTGGGATATTCGCAATGTACACACAAGAAAAAAAAGAACGGCAAGTAACTTGTGTGCAAATCATCGTGTTTGGACAATTTATTAAAGTTGCTCGCATACACAACAAAAAGAGACGGTCCTTGTGACCTTGTGAGTCTTGAGTGTGCGTTGTCGTGGTGACTACACGTATGTTCAACATTCATTTCGGGTTAATATTTTCCACGATGTCAGGCTACGGTGGCTTGTTAAGTCCAAAAAGTTGCATATAGTTGCCGCAGACTGGCAGCGGTTGGTATTCCGACCTGAAGCCAAGTTCACCGAGTCTGGAAGTGCACCGAGACCACCTCAACAAGTGAGTCTCGGTCCAGTTCCCTCATTGCACATGGAATATTGTTCGGTGCTTCGCTCTGTTGCCTTGGAGCTGGGTCTGAGTGGCGCAGCTGCTGTGACGATCTGCAAGAATGGCCGTCCGCACACAACCACCGCGTAGCGTAATGCAACTGGCCAGTGTTCATGTCTTTCGTTGTATTATAGAGTAAACACTTCTGAGTCCGAATTACAGATTCATCTTTCCACACTGAATTATTTATTTTCCTTCAGCCTCCACCATATGCTTCAAGCTCGGTGCTGTTCCTATTTTGTAATTCAGATCAACATGGGAAGAGAAGCTAATGTGTCCAAGTCATTTCAACCATCTGAGTTGGGCTCGTTAAGAAAAAAAAAAAAAAATGGCTTCAACTGCTTGCAGAAAATTGTCCTGCTCTGATCTCTCCTTTGCTTTAACTCCTAAACTCTTCTGCCTCTTTATTTTGCACAGCATGCGGGAGGAAGATGGTTGAATGTAAACGCTGACTATGTGCCAGCTCTCTTATTTTCTTTTCCCCACAGCCCGCCTCGACAAATAATAGAATGCGCCGGCAATCTCGGTGACAGACAAGGAAAGGAAAAGTGGGCCACTGTCAACCCAAGGCGATGCAAATCCACCCGTCGCCTACCGAGTTTAGGAATCTAATAATCACACCGAACGCTCTTCCATCCAATCTTGGACTCTCCCTTCCGCTCTCCATTTCTCATCCCATACTTTCATTTTCTCCTAGTGCTGTTCCTGGCACTGCCATCTGGTCCCGATACCCCTGAGATGGACTCGGCTCCGGTTTGCAATCAGGCGAGGGCTTAGAGTGGAAGCCTGGCACCATGGCAGCTGATTCCACAATAATATATGCCGCGCTGTTGCGGCTCATTTTGCTTCTGATGGGCACCGTGACCACTCGAGCATGTGCTGGCAATTAAGTGCTGCGTTAAGTAAAAACTGCAATTTGCAAGGCAAGCATGAAGGTGCACTTTAGTAGAACAAAGCAAACCGGAGGCGCAGGAGTGATGAAGGCGATGTCTCGTGGAGAGATCAATCGGTGACAAAGATTTTGATTCAGTCATTTAGCGCCGAACATGCTGGGACCCGTCTTAAATTGAAAACGCTCTCACTGCAATGCAAATGCAAATTCTGAAAGCTGTGATACAGTTACTGCACGCGGGAATATATGCTCATCCTATCCTTGACTCCATTTCCAATTGCCTGACTGGTCAGCAAATTAAGATTTCTTGCGCACCAAAATCACCCAAGCTCGACTTTGTACGCTGCTGACCCAATGTCTTGCTGCGATCCAAAATACTGCACTGAAAACGACGGAGAAGGAAAATTTTGTGGGTCACTTCTGTGCCCACCTTTTGTATTTAGTCATATCGTCACACCACGATACTTTTAAATTGCATTCCTTGGCCAGAACTATTGCGGTTGTCCAATCTATAATTTTGTCTCCTCAAGTAAAATCAAGGACACGGGAGCTTGAGAGAAGCACGGCGGCTTTTGGTGGGGTTACGTCTGCTTTCTGGCACTGACCCAGAATGGGTCGGTGACACGTGGCCTCGATGCCAAATGCACCCGCCAGGCTCCACAGAACGTCATTAGCTACCAGCCAACCTCACAGCTGTTGAATAACTTTGCCAATGATCACGAACGCCGTTTATTAGTCTGTCTTGAACAAACCTACCCCGCACATTTTAGTGGAATTTGGGGCGTAGGCCAGTGAAAAAGGGACACAAGGAAGCGGATCACAAAGCAAAGAAGTATCGTGATGATGTAGTTATCAATCAACCTCACTTCCTCACGTCTGACCGCTGTGCAAAAGTGTGCGATATTGTCAAGGGTTTCAATTCAAGAATAATCAAAGAGAATGATCACTTTAATACTGTATCTTGTTTGCCGTGCGGAGGATGAAGAACACTGAATACCGAGTTCTGAGGTCTAATATTTTAGTCACCCGATTCAGCGACAGTAAATGGGATTGGCAAACTCGAACACATAAGAAGGACCTCACAGTACGGCGCTCAAACGACGCCCATAAAATAATAAATAAAGCGATTGTGATGTCTCAAGCTGACGGTGATAAAATCGGGTTTCCAAATGTTAGTGGTATGGCTGCAAGATCCAAGAATTCCAAAGCGTGGGACTTAAAAAAAAATAGATCCTGAATGAGCCAACGTGTGCATCAGCACGCTGTATCTTCGGAGCACTATCATATTAGTGGTTATGGGACTTGGCAAAGGAACTCGTTCTCGCCACGCTCCCCGCGCCGCATGATGAAAAGATCATCATTGCGAAATGTAACTTTGTAAGACAAAGGAAAACTAGTTTTACAGTGATGATTCATCGTCAGCGGCAGTCCTTTGTTGACTGGTGGCCGATGCAACCACCCCCCCACCCCCCAACCGCCGCACAGCACTCCCGCAAACAGACATAAAATATATTGAATTACAACCAAATTGAAGACAGCAACGGCAAAGAATAACAAGAATTTGGGCAACAAACTGACTCAAAAAATATATCGGTCTAACATTGCTCTAAAAAAGAAGAAGAAGAAGAAAAAAAAAACAACTTCAGATAATCCTATGGCAATAATTATCCTCCCAGCACGATCATTAAGTTTTATGATGAGAACGAAACGCCTCAAAGTTTTCCAACCCGCAAGAGGTTCTACAGAATTTCAAGATGGGTCTCCCGTTCCCCCCAATGAATTACAAGCGGCAGTGCCTTTGTAAATGTTTAATGTCAAGAGTGGCTTCCCTCCAACCTTGTTTGGAACCTTGGCTACTTTTCTGAGCCTGCATTCTAATTCAGGGAAAGTATAACTGTCTCTAATAAGGTGCCAAAGAGGCCGGAATCCAACAGTGGCCTCCACCGCTTTTTAAAATTGTCATCAAAAGCATGCTCAGACTTTTAGAGTGTACACAATCGAGCAGCCGCTATTGGCTATCTTTATTAAAGATCGCAATCTTAATAGATCAAGCGCAATGCATCCTTCAACAGCGCCCACCAACAGATTTTATTGTTAGCTTCTTAGTACCCGTAGCATTATGTTTTAAGTTGTCATGTAGTTTGGGTGAAGCTTTCGACACATTCATTCTGACATCTGCAGGTCGGCTTTGGATGACAGGTGTGGTCAATTGAACCGAAGTACAGTTTTGTTCCCATTTTGAGAAAAAAAAAAGTGCTGATTCTTTACCGTGAATGCATTGCATATTGCATGGCTTTATATGGCGAGCTGTGGCTTGAGGCTCAAGTGTAATTACATTTCTATTAATACAGCCTTTATCTTGAGAGTCCATTCAAAATGAGTTTGACATCTACCTCCCCCATATGGATTTAAAAATAAAAAGACAAAGTCATTCACTAGACTTGCCTTAGACATCCAATTAGACTTCCATGTGTGGCACAGAATGATTCCGTGTTTACATTCACAGCCCCGATGTCTTACATGTGGAGCCAATTTTGTGATGTATTCATTCCATCCAAATCAGGACAAAATTGTCCCCTCTTTTCAGACTTTGATGTAGCTAAAATTGCAAGAAGATGGCAGCCAAACAACCTTGACGGGGCCGCCGTTGCTTTTAGTCCCATTACTGGCAATATGATAAAATGGATTTGCTCAAATAGTGGACATGCTTGCAAAAGATGGTGCAAACTTCCACAATACCCGTGGTTCCAGAAAATTGGCATGTGGCCCATCTACTCTTTTATACAAGGCAGGACATTCAATGGAGGGATAATTTGATCAAACGTGATTAAATCTTTAACCTCATGCTCCGCTGTGGTAATGTAATTGGATTTGGGGGCTATTTTCCGAGTTGAGCCAGTCAATGAAATGCACAGGCTGGCTTTATGATGATGCCAATATCTGATGGCAACCCGCAAGCCAAATCCATACTCTTTGATATGTAACATGCAACTCCAATATGTGAGGAATTATTGTTTCATCTCTGGGTTGCCATAGATGCGCAAGAAAGCCAGGCCAGGTTGAATCCGAAGCCTCGAGGGAATGAGAGAAGGAGAGAGAGCGCCCTTGCTGTTGGAGCTGTTTGTGCTGCTGTCTGCCCTAAATTATCAGAGCGACTAATTTCTTTTCTGCAAACCAGTGAGATCTCTCTCGTTAGATAGATAAATAGATAGATATATAAATAGCTAACTAGCTAGCTATATTTTTGTGTCTTCTATCTCTTCCACTTCCAGCACTTCAAATTTCTTTTTCCACTTCACGCCAAACCCTCCTTGGTAGTCTCGCTCTTGTTAGAGTGAGTGGACATGCAATTTAGTCTCCGCTATTTGGAGTCTGAGTAAAAGATCCCAATCTTGGGACATCACGTCCATCAATATTGTGCGTCGTCTGTCAAGACTCAACATACAACTTCTTGTGGATTTGAGTCAATCAGGCCAGTTGTACAGTATCCTACCTGCTTGTGCCTCGAGGGCAACATCACTTGGCATAAAGTTTCCTCGCTGATTTTTTTTTTTCAAAAGTGGATGAAACCCCAGAAGCGCTTCATTGAATATATTCCGGTTATATAAGTATCGCTTGTTATCAGGCAGTTTGAAAATGCATGATGCATGTAATGTCCTCTATTTCCTGGAAGGAATAGCAATAAAACGTATTCCCGGCACTCCAATGTAAAATAAACGCAATGCAAAACTTTGCAGACATTGTCCTCATCTGCTTCTGGATTGGCTGCAGCAAACCTCAAATAAAGAATGCTCGAGGGTCTCCTTTTACAACTCCGCGATCATAATGTAAGCAGGAGGCGGCAACGTGATGGCCCCGCTGCAAGCGGCTGAAGAAACATGCAAAATATGACACATTTCGCTGCAGTTGTTACCTACAACGGGCGGCAACGGTGGTCGACTGGTTAGCATGTCGGCCTCACGGTGCAGAGCTGAAGAGTTCGAGTCTGGCTCCGGCCTTCCTGTGTGGAGTTTGCATGATGTTCTCCCCGGGCCTGCGTGGGTTTTCTCCGTGTACTCCGGTTTCCTACCACATTCCAAAGACATGCATGAAAGGTGAATGGAACGCTCAAAATTGTCCTGAGGTGTGAGTGTCAGCGCGAATGGTTGTTGGTCCGTGCGGGTCAATGCAATACTTAAATTTTTGTGAACTTTTTCATTCAAACAGACGCAAGTCTCATCAAAGTAACAATTGTTTTCTTGCACCTCAACTTTTTTTTTTTTTTAAATTCTACAGGTGTAGTCTAAGGGGTCCCGTTAGGCTGCTCCCGTTAACATTTTTACATTGATTTTTTACCCAATATCAATTGCAAGACTCTCAGCTACAGATGTGCAGACTGAAAATAATGAATGGCGTTGTTCCCAACAGTCGAAATATTCCCTTTCTGGCATCAGGGCTTACTATAGAACGCTTGATGCTTGCCTTTTATTATTCATGTTGTTGGGGCTATCTGAGTCACCATCTATCAACACTCTCCCCTGCGCCGCATGTGAAGGTCATCATTCTGGATTGGATGTGATTTTCCAGAAATGTATTTATTTGAGAAAAATCAGTCATGCGCTGGGGATTTACAGAAAGACATGTTGATTTGACGCCTTCAAGCTATCCGGACAGAAGTTTGAAAGCCGAGAATGGAATACGCTGACCGGAATGCTTTAAACGCGGCAATATGACACGCCGATGGAGTGAAAGGATCGCACACCTCACCGAACGGATCTTGCTGTTGATCAAACGAATGCGTATCACTTTGTGCGGACACGCTCACAATTTCATTTACGCTCGGTTTATAGAGCTGCGATTTCATTTGCGTGATGGAGGCGCAAAGTGATATGCTGATGAGAGCACAGGTGAGGGCTCAGTAAACTTTTTATGGTCTGCCGTGAAAGTAGAAGAAAGTAAATGATTCAGTACACGCTGTATCGGTCGGCCCCTTTTGTGTCCTTTGCTCTCCCTCGCACACAATATTGTGGGAGGCAATATTGTGGGAGGCAGTGAAGTCACAAACTTTCAATGATGATGCTTGACCAAAGTGGCGAAAGGTTAGCGAATGCATCGCAAGACAATTAGCACGTTTGATGATGTTTGTCATTGCGTCTTATAAGCAGTCATTCTTGTGTAAAATGTCAGGTGTTAGCCCGGCACGCCTGGCCGCCTCCATTCTCTGTTCACTCATGGAGTTGATTTGAATACGGCACAATGTCGCAACCATCAAGCCAGCCATCTAAGGTGCTCCCTTTCATCAAATACTTTTCGCAAACCACAAAAAGGGAAGTTGGTAGAACATTTTTTTCTCTGTCTGTCACATACATACATTCATCCATTTCCAATACTTGCCAGTTTACTCCGTGTTTGTTTACATTTTACCAGTGTTATTGTGGTGGTATTGCCTATGAGCCGTGGAGCCAGAGTAGAAATTCTACATTCGCCTATATGCGCATAATTCGGAGCAGCACTCGGACAGAGTACGTGTCGAGATGACAAATGAAGCCTTTACAGAACTAGACAAGCTTGCACTGTCACCACGTGTGGATTCTAAGGAGCTGGGTGTTCCTCGGAGGGGCCAGCCTGTACATCAGAGAGATGCTCATCACTGTCCCATCTCGCCTTGCACCCCTCTGCTCCACACAGTCGTTCTCCGCGGCCATCCGTCTGCACCACTGATCAGATGCTTTCAAACCGCAGCTTTGATAAGCAGGTGTGGCTTCTCTAAAAGGATTTTTTTTTTTTCCCGTGTAATGTGTGAGATGGGGGACACGGGAGTGAAGGGAGAACATGAAATGTATTTGTGCGCGTGTGCACATCAGGGAATGTTAAGGCTACCTCTGACTTTCCCTCGAGTGCTTTGCGTGCAGTCTGTCCACTGCTGCTCAAGCGTGCTTGGTTGTCACCCGGCGCTATCGAGTAAGGTCACGTTTTGAGACTGACTGCAATTGACAGCTATTCGGCTTCCGTGAATTGACAATGGGAATGAGGTCTAAATGTCTTGACGTCAAGAAAAATGAGCCACAGCCTCGCCCGTGTAGTGTGGAAAAAAAAAAAAAGCCAATAATTTGTTTTTGAAGAAAACATGAAAAAGCTGAAACTGATAAATTGCTGGAAACATCTCTTGATGTTCTTTAACCAATAACTGCACTCCCAACAACTTCATTCCTTCTTTCCACTGAGCCAGCCTCAGTGGTTCCCTAATGAACTTTTATCACTGCCTCGTTCATTCTCAGCACAGGCAACTGATAAAACTTTCTTCATGATCAGGTGACAGGCCATATTTTGCTTCTTCAGCTTTTTGGACGTACTTCTGGAACACAAAAGGGGGGTCTCTTCTCTTCACACTTGCTACCTGACCCTTTCTACCTGACTGAAGCACGGTGCTCTTGAGGACACCCCACCTCCCCCGCGCCCACTTTATTCGAAATGAGCTTACGCCATTCACTGTTGTAACTCATCACACTCAAATGATGATACGTCCGATATTATCTGTCAATTTTATGCAGATTGTCTCTCTTGCTGCTACATTTTTGGGAGAAATTGAACTCTGGCAGATCAATCAAGATTCCACTCTGTCGCTAAGCAACGCGACTGATCAACGAATACATTGTTGTGTTTCCGGAGGCATGGCGCACGTGGTCTGAAAACACGTCCGGTAAACGGAAGTAAAGTCGCTGTCTGTGAAGGCTGAACTTGTCTCTTGCATCTTATCAAATCATTTGTTTTCTTCATATACACAAATTTGTAATGAATGACAAGTTCATTATTTTTACATCTCTAAATGTTCATACTGCATTATACGTCGTAGTTGGTGGCCATTTTATTGGAAACGGTTATAACGAACGACCGTCGTAACGTCCAGAGTCGTCATGTCCCTCGAGGTACGTTGTAACGAGGTACGACTGCAGTGATAGAAACAACATTTCAAAACACAAAATAGAACGAAAAATCATGACTTCAATAAGTCTGCAGAGAAAGCAGGCGACAGCACACCAGCAAATAGCGGAGTGAGCTTTAAAGGGACGTCTTGAGCAAAAAAAATATAGTCCTCCCCGGGAGTAAGAAGATGCTGTCAGCCTTACGCACTCAACCGAAGATGTTCAGTAAGATTACAGTCTTCTCTTTGAAAGACCTTCACTTCCGTCAGCATGGCATTGTTTCGGGTTAACCTTGATTCCTTGGATCAGGTTGAGGTCCGACTGCTTTCTCAGCACATCTCAGACCATGTTTGGACCGGCAGATTTAGTCACGGTCCGATTGGTGTTCGCACCTGAACAAACAAGGCTCACCGAGGGAAAAAGAAAGTCCTTTGATCAAAACGGACAGAAGGACAGGAGTGTGAATGCAGAAAATGCTCTCTCCAAAAGTCTCCCTCAAAGCATCATCTGGACTTTTGGATGAAGAGCTGTCAAAAAAGACAGAAGTGTCCGTTGTAAAAAAAAAAAAAAAAAAAAAAAAACAAGCGAAAAACGTCCATTTGGCGGACAGGCGAGGTTGACCGTAATGAGGCACAGAGGGGCTCTGTCAGAGCGGAGACAAAAGACCCCACCGGAGTCCTTCAACACTCGCTGGGGAGAAGTGCCAGTTCTGTCCTCCCCCCTCCAGCTTGGAAACTCTGAGTGGCTCTGTTCTACTCTTAGCTACTGATCAATATGTCCTGTCCGGGTCAGCTTGTCACGATGCCCCCCCGAGGGGACTGCGAAAAAAAACAGCAATGTTCCATCGAGCAGCTGCGCCCCCGCAACCCGCTGCCAGGTGCTGCCACCAAGCGTCTGCGTTTTGCGAGATGGTCGTGCCCATGAGGAGCTGTGACGGAGGACTTCGGAATCAATGAAGGAATGTAACGCGGAACACTGACAAGAATTCAGCGGCGTCTTGCGGATCCAGCAGGTCGTTCTTAACAGCCCGATTCATTCCTATTGACTGATGTCACTGCAGTTTGACGGCAGAGATACGCCGTGACAATTACACGTAAAAAGGCTCGCCGATGGAATTCGATCGCCATATCCTCCAATCGACACGGCGGATCGTCACCGCTCGATCGACCGCAGTCTGTTTGAGTGCGGCTGTTATCATTTCATGCAATTTTTCCTGAAAAAAAAGAAATCATGGAGTTGGAAATTATTTCCATACCATTAAACAATTTGTCGCATTGGGGAACAATTTCACCAAGTGGTCGTTAGAGATCTGAAAAGAAACCACCAAGAGACTTCTTCCATCCCTTAGGAATTGACTACTTTGGTCTAACGTTCCAAACAGTCACAGTCAGCAGTTAGGCTACTACAAACTGTGCATCTTTTCATTGTGCATATTGCAAACGTTGCATTCCGTATCATAAAAGTAAATCTTATATCAGACCTTTGGGATGCATTTTAATGCAAGGTGTGAAGAGAAAATAATCCAACACCATCTGCATACACAACACCTGGCAAGGGAACCACCAAGGCAAAAACTATTGCATTTTTTATTTTATTTTATTTTTTACATTCTTGGTCAGCTCTTTGCACTGTATCATCACATAAATCAATTCCAGCTATCTGATGTAATTACCTTACGGTAACGACACATAGGTGTGAGATTTCATTGTCGGCTGTTTATCAGACAGTGAGACTTTGTCATTGGGACTCCAAAACTGATGTCAGCATTATACATATGCATAACCCCCCCCCCCCCCCCCCCCCCCCCCCCCC